>WEIV01006038.1:134400-152803 GCA_013390005.1 Calyptomena viridis | reverse complement strand
TCCCGGTCCCGGTCCCGGTCCCGGTCCCGCCCGCACGGCCCGAGCGCGCCGCGGGCGGTGCCGGAGCGGTGCCTCAGCCGTAGTGGTACACGAAGTCGTAGCTGCTCGGCTCCTTGGGGATGGGCGGCGGCGCTTCGGGGATCTGGATGTTCTCCAAGTCCAGGAGCCTCAGCTTCATTTCCATGCTCAGCAGCGTGTCCAGGTCACTCTTGGTCAGCTCACTGGACATGTCCTTCCCCAAAAGAGCATTAAGCCCATCGATCCAGATACAGTACTGTGGAAAAGAAAGGGTAATTCATAAATCTGGGCATAAATGAGAGGTTTGGTTGACTCTTTCCATATCTGCAACCATTAGAGATGCTTCTATACAGTTCCAAAACAGGAAACAGTGGTGGGGAAAAAAACCCATATCCAACCCCAAAACAGTGCCCAGAGAGATTTCCAAGGGAAGTTACAAGCCTAGTGTGACCTCATGGCTGTAGGAGAGGGCCAAGAGTTTCTACTGTGGCATAACAAAAGAAAAAGCAAATGTATTTTAAGTATCACGGGAAGAAAGAAAGTAACAGTGCAGACAAGGGGAAATTAGTGCAGTTTTTTTTTTTTTAAATTAGACAGGTAACTACAAAAAAAAAAAGGATGATTCATCGCCAACATATTCTAAGACTGAACCTGGTGGGAGACAACTTGCTGAAGTCTTTAATGAGAAGCATCTTTGACGTTAACTGCTATATATTCAACTGCTTGACCACTGTTTCTTACCTCATATTTATTAGGTGCAATGAAGTTCAGGGTCTCATCGGGATCATACAATATGGAGAAGGCCAATTCTAACACTTCCTGAATGGAAAAGAATCTTTCACTCACCAACTGAACAAAACATTACAGCACCTTCTGCCTGCCAACCCGAGAGGAGCTGCCTTGCTGCAGCTCAGTACACTTCCCTCTATTTGTGAGCAATTCGGAATAGACTATAGACAACCACACCATACTCACAGCTCCCAGCAGTCTCAAAGGAATATTAAGAAAAAGCCCAGATAGGAAATGGGGTTTGTACACACAACACACCTGCAGCACCTGTTACTCGCTTTCATGGTCTTAAACACTACAGCATTAGGTACTAGTGACAGGAAAGAAGGGAGCACTTGCCTTGTTCTGTTTCAGTGCACTTTTCTCCTTCATGTGTGGACAATCCTTCCCTGTGACAATGGCTTTGATGTCTGCAACTGGAACTAACAATGAAAAAGTAAAACTGGCAAATAAGCAACCAGGGAAAGGCAGAACTTTGTTTTATCTTTGCAATTGACCATTGTTTGTTGTTTTAGCTTATTACTGCAGTTTTCCAAAACACAATACTAGTAACGCATCCCTACAGTTGCCTGTTAAGAGAAATACCAGGAAATTCCAAGACTTGAAGAATTTGGGCAAAGACCAAAAGTTGTTATCACCTCAGTCGGGACTTCAGCTACAGCTCTTCCATCTTTATCTAGGATTATACTCAGCCTTTAGACAGCAGAGCACAGAACAGTGCACAGCCTGTAATCAGGACTTACTTTTTTCCTGTAGAGATTCAAAGGTCACTTCCCCCTGGGCATTGTCTTCCAGATCTCCATAGTGTAGCACTTTGTGATTCAGTGCCAGGCGACAATACCAGAATCTTTCTGGAACACACACCAAGTAAAGTAAGCTGAGCAAGATCATTCACAGAAGGTCTAACAGCCACTTATAGCCTCTCCACTCAATCCATCTGCTCCCCCAGTTCCTCAGCACAGCTGCTTGTTCATGAGGGGTTCTTAGAAACACACATTTGTGCCATCCCAAACTACTGGCTGACATGGACAGCCAGTTAACCAGCTTTTCTTTCTGGCAACACACTTGGTAACAGATTAATTCCTTAGATCTTATTTGCCACAGTTCTTCACATGAAAAAACGCAGCAGACATTGTCACCTTACCTTGCCTTCTGCGATTTCCAATTTTTCGAAAGCTACTTCCCTCACAAAGCCTGTTCAGGCGCTGTTGCTTTATCAGCTCCAAGATCTCAGGTTGGATTTTCTCTCTGAGCTCCCTGGCAATCAAATATGGAAGAGTAAGCAAAAAAAATGGAGATAATGGCAAGCACAGAAGGCAATGTTTTCGTTAGGCACGTACACAATAGGAGGTGACTGGAAGTCATCTTGGCTCATTCTCTCGGACTGGCGTAGCCGCAGAATCTCTGAATAGCTCAGGCTGCGCAGTTTGCTCTTGAACTGGTCCAAGGAGTTTGGTTTAGAGGGGAGAGCCCGTGTGATCTGTTCCCTCACCACCTGCATAACCTAAAGAGGTGGGGCAGCAAGAAAAGCAAATCACGTTCTTGCTGCTTAATGGCAGCAGAGAGCCAGGGCACAGCTCAGTGGCAGCAAAGAACTGACATGGGATAACTGGGGACAGAAGTATCAACTTACTAGTGACTTTGAAGATTCAGAATAACAAAGAATGACCTCAGGTCATACCAAATAGAAGCTGGGCCATCCTCCCTTACAGCCCATACCAATGCCCTGTCATACCTTCTGTGCCCTACTCTTTAACAAACTATACAGGCTGAGTGAACATATGCTGATCTGCAAAACATTTAACAAAAATATCTCTTCTCCACCCTGACCTTATTAAAATCTTCTGCTGTCGCCCTCATTTCTTTCCAGGTCTTGTTCAACAGCTGGATACAGATGGCAAATAGCTCCTCAAATGCACGATCATGGGTGAAAAACATGGGGTGATAGTCATTGCGGCCTTCGTTGGCTTCAGAAACAAACCACAACCATGTGAGCATATTGTACAAAAAGAACTAAGGTAACTAAAAACCACTGCAGTCACAGGCACCTGATGGTGTACAACAGTACTTACTCCAACAGATTAAGACAGTTCCGTACTTCATCTCCCCACAGAGAGTTTATTGGGAACAGCAACTATCCCCAGGCTTCACCATACAAACCTCTATGACTCATGTTCCCTTTGCATCCTATCCCCAAAAATAACTGCATGGTTTCCTACTTTCCTCTGGTAATATCTCTTACAGTGGTTAATTTTCTCAAAATGCTGTTTTGAGACTGTCAGAGCAAATAAACGTTTCTCAAGTTCATGACGGTTTCTAGAATATTTTTTTAATACAGAACCTGCTGAAGCTTCAGGAAGTTGAAGCTTTCTGCTTGTGACAATTTTTCAGGAGAACCAGAGGACAAACCCCCACATTTCTTACTTTGTTTCAATAGTGGCATTATCACTGGGACACTAACACTGCAACTCCAAGCTTCCTCTGTCCTTACATGGCAGAAGTGAGATCAAGGTACAAATGCTTGTGAATATTGGTCAGCCTGTAAGCTAGTTCCAGAAGCATCAGCCCAGCAACCTGTAAAGCTGGGAAATAAATGGTACTTACGGAGTTCCCCAACTTGCAAGATCTCACAAAGCATCCTGGTAAGTTCAATGGCACTGCGTCCAAAGGGACACTCGTGTTTGTCTTCTCGACTGCTATTCTCCAGAACAATCTACAAGAAAAGAATGCCACACCACTAAGAAGAGCTGCTGAGGTGTTTGCACCTCCAAAAATCAGCAGCTTCACGTACCCTGATATAGGTGTCCTGATGAAATTTGGCCAAGTAGAGCATGTTATCCAATGCCAACATCCCTGGAGGAGTCTGAGTAAAATCCATGGCTGGATTGATGTGATTCTGTGAAAAGAATGTGTGGAAAGATTCTAAACAAATTAGCTAAAAGCAATTGTGTGAGAACCTTTTTTGAATGAATTTTATAACCATCTGTCCACAAAGCACTCCCATAACTATCCAAGAGGTAACCTTGGACACCTGCTGAAATGCTATCCAAACTTTCTAGAAGAGAGGCTGATCTCAAGTTCTTCATAGAAGGTGCATATGGTAAAGAAATTTCTTCAGAGAATATGCCTAATGAACCCTGGTATTTAAGCAATCAGCAACTTCATAATTATTTTCCCTGGGAGTCTGAGTGTAGCTGAATTTCTAAACCCAGAAGCAGAGGTTTGGTAAAGCAAAGAGATATTTCTGTTCCTTATTTCCTCACAACTCCAATGGAGATTGCTTAGATTGCCTTCACATGGTTTACAGTCAGCACTCTCTCTGGATGCATACAGTGAATCCCAGCATCTTGTAGTCCTTGGTGTACATGGCTTTGCGTTTCTCTGTTCCACTGCCAGGGACTGTGTTGCTGTCAGACTCTGCATCAAATGCAATTCTTCTCAACTCAAATATGATGTCTCTCTGTGCCTGAAGGACAGAAGGCAGGAAAATGGTAACATGATCAATCACTAGGGCAGTATTTTTACACAATGCATAGTCCTACCCCTCTCTTCAAAGCTCACACAACAAATACAAAGATGCCAAAGGTCATTAACACTATGCAAGAAGAGGCAATTCATTTCAAAATGGCAAGTTTCAGTACATTGGGTAATGCAATATATTTGTTTGCATTTTTTTTTTTTAGCTGACCCAAGTTTAGTTAAAGGAAATTTCTAGGCATTCACATAATCCTAAAGCATTTCCCACTAAAGACTGCAATGCATCTAAGAACTGAGACACCTTAAAAACGCCCACTTTCCTTGTATACTGCAAGGAAATGTATAAAATCATGTGTCCTCCACAGAGGTGGAGTAACCAGTTTTACAGCTGCATCACACATGTCAAGAACGGATTATCTGGTTTCCACTGACCATTTACATCTCAAAGTCCCACAGGATACAGCAGGACAGTCATGAGCACACCCTAATCTCAGGGACTACAACATGAGGGGTGGTTTTGAAAATTTATTTACCATCTCCTGAAAACTGTATAGAGTAGATCAGGAATAAGGCCCCTTGTACATCCTATTCTACCAGATGTTACTCAGCTCTAATAGTGACCTGATCATTGGGATCCATCTTGGTCATCATTCTCTCTTCCAGGAGATTAAAGGTGAGGACCTGTAGCACGTACAGCTGATGTGCCATCTCTGTTTTAATGGGGCGGTTTCCTCTGATCACGTGCTGCAAAATAAAGGGTAGGGTAGAAATGAAGAGAATACAAATAAAAACTTGGGTATTAGCTCTAGGCATCTGCCAGGCTGCATGTACAACTCTCTGTATGAAAATGCAGCTGTTTAATCTCCATATTACATCAGAAGCATAATGATAATGCCCTGTAACAGCAGAAAGAAGCATCCTGATATAACTCCCTTTGGAACAAGTGGTTCCAGTTTTACCTTTGAAAGAGTCACTTTTCAGGAAGTACCCTGAGGGCAGCTGAATTTACACTATGCACAAGTGAAACATCTATTGAGAACACTAGGAAGCACTGTGTTATTCCAGATATACTTACATTCAGGATTATAGACCTCAGGTGCTTCTGGGCAAATGCATTAGCCATTTCCTGTTGTGGAATTTAGAGATGAAATAACATGAGTGAAATACAAACAAAAAGCCTACATTGTGCAGAAAGGAAAGAATGACAGAAGCCTATGGATTGGAGAGAGCACTGGCAGACAACAAAGTGCTTTTACTACACACTGTCAATTTAGCATGGCATCTCACCACAAAGCAAGCATCAGGTTGGGATGCAAGGGTCATCTTTACCATGACACAACTCAGAGATGGCTCCCCTACAAAACATTAATGTGGAGAAAGGCACTAGTGTGGCCAAAGCCCAGAAGCAAATTTAGCTTAATGTTGGACATCTAATGATACTTCAGTGTCAGGAGGTCTGGCAGCAAGGAGCATACTGTGGGTTGCCATCTGCAAGAGCTTCCTCCAATTAGCATTTCCCAACTTCCTATCCCAAGGTGTACACCCAAGATAACAAGGGATAGAGGATGTAGGGTTCAAGTCTCCTCCCTTTCCAGAACTCTCCCTCTGAAATTTACATTTCCTTTGGCTCAGTTCCTAAAGAGATGTTCAAAAGTCAGTTTAAGGACAATTTGCAGAAGCTTTTCAGTCTACAAAAGTACAGGGTATTTTCATGCTTAGAGGAAAGCTTCCAGTTTCCCTCTTTACTGCATGGCTTCCTTCCCCAGGTGAGGAAGGTTTCCCAGCCATGGAGTAATGATGATAATCTGATCTTGCAGATGCAAGATGCCTTCAGTTCCAGCACCAATTACACCTGCACCTGCAAAAACCTACCCTGTGTTTTCCTTGTAAATGGTGAAGATACACTTTCTAACATACCATCCATCTCATTACACCTGCCAGAAGAGTGGCACAAGTGCTAATATCAAGAGGGAATATTGTCACGAGTTTGCTGCAACAAGTAAAATCTTTGAGTAATAAAAATCTGTTGGACATTATATCATTTGGAAGAAGTCCAAAAGAACTGACAGTCTGAGATCTCTTCACATTCCTGTGCAGTGCAGATTGAGAGTTGGGAGCAGATGTGGAGTCTCAGACAATTGCACTCAATCAGCTGTATATTCTGAGCAATTCAAGACTGTTCCAACTGCTCGTATCAACCCTGCTCTTGACAGACTATAAAAAGTCTGGTAAAATGTGTGCATTAACCTTGTTGCAAGTCCCTGTGATCACTTTTGATCCAGACAGAAACCTCCTAAATCAAGACAGTGACACACTGACTGACAGCCAAGCCATAATGGCAGTTCAGCAGTGTTTGTTTGGCAACCAAGGTGAGTCAGTGCTTGAGTGGAAGATATCTAAGAAGCATCTAGATGAAGTAGAAGAGCTTTCAGAGATAACACACTGCCCTCTGGTCATTATTTTTTACTACAATTTCTGAGATGTAATACTGAGAACAGGACAAGGTCTGCTGCTGGATTTGTTCATGCACACCACACACAAAATCCTTAATCTGAAGGAATTAGTTTGTACATGGGATGAAGTAACAGGTGACTGAAGCAGATAAAAAGTGAGAAGGACAAAGACAATTAAACAATTCTAAACAGCATAGAAAGAAGCATGAGCACACACAGTCCAACCACTGCTAAAGGGTCTATGTTCTGTTGAGAGTCTAACAGGGCCCTCTTTGCTGCTTGACATTGTCACAGAATTACAGAATCATTTATGCTGAAAGAGAGGTCTTGAGATCACCTAGTCCAATTCCCCTGGTTAAAGGAACATCAGACAGAGCAGGATACCCAGGACTGCGTCCAGTCAGGTTTTTAATATCTCCACTGATGGAGACTCCATAATCTCTCTGGGTAACCTGTTCCAGTGTTTGACCACTCTAATACCAGTTTTGTGTGTGTTCACATGGAATTTCCTGCGTTTTAAGCTGTGCTCACTCCCTCTTGCCCTGTCAGCAGGCAGACGGAGTCAGGCTCCCTCTTCTTTATCCCCTTCCATCAGATATTGATACATATAAGACCTCCTTGAGCCTTCTCTTCTTGAGGCTGAGCAATCCCAAATCTCTCAGGCTCTATTTATATGAAAGATACTCCAGTTCCTTAATCAACTTCATGGCCCTTTGTGAATTGTGTTCAAGGGGAAAACAAAAAGTGAAAGATCCCGTGGAATTTTGTTTGCTGTGAAGTCTGGTATATTGGCCAAATTGCCAGCAGAGGAGTATGACTTTTCCTATCTTCATGCATTAAGCATATCCACTAATTTTAGAAATCATGTAACATCTATTGAGATGGCAGTTTCCCCTCTGAAGGGACTGCATCCTTGCCAAAAGTGTACTGTTCTCTGTGCCACCCAGAAAATCTAAAAAATCTACCAGAAACTTAAGACAGAGAAGGTTCCAAATCAACCTATTAGCAAGAGTGGTGATTCCCCTACAGACAGCACAGGGCAAAAAACATTCTTATACTACAATTCCCATACAGAAGAAGTCACAGATTAGGCAGAATTTATGCTCTAACCCTCAGTCATCAAGTTTTGTGACTGTTATTTACAGACAAACAGCTCTATCTTTAGGACACAGCTGGATATGAAACTGTCATTGAGATTTGGGTTATGAACTCACGCTGCAGTGAGTATAACTCAGATTGCTAAATAACTGGTTCCAGTTTTACAATTGGTTCACCTGATCAGTCTTGTTTATCAGTCAGTTTATCAGTCACCTGATTAGTCACCATTTTCCTTTTACAATCACCAATATGATCTTTGTGTTCACACAAAGTAATTCAAGGTTTCTCCTGCTACTGATTCTTCTCCCCTCCACAGTCTGAGCACACCCCCAGGAGCTCCCACCCTTCTCCTTAGGCTCATCCCCTCTCTGAAGCCTGGGTGCATCATCCCTGGGACACAAGGAGACACAACTGAAGAAAAGCTTACATGCCTACAGTTCCACATGACCAGCCCCCAGGCTTGAGTTACTTACAGTGATGGGCAGGTCTAGTGGGTTAAGCAGCTTGTCCTGATGGCAGAAAGCAAAAAAAGGCACAAAGAGAAGCAGACAGGATTCAGCTCAAAGTCCAGAAGTAAGGCACAAACGGGGCACTAGAGAAGAAAGGCTCAACACAGCAAAGCTTCACAATACACACATATGCACATCTTGCACATAGCAGAGATCTTGGGGTTTCCTCAGAGCAGGACAGATGTTTCATTTCTCACATTTGCCAGCAGGAATATCCCCCTATGACTTCAGAAAGGTCCCTTTTTGGGGGTAGGGGGACATGGGGTGTTTGTTTAGCAGTACATACAAACCCAATGACTCTACCCAGCCTACCTCTCCCATAAGAAATTAACTTGCTTAAAGAATTTTCCCATGTTGTCTGAAGGATTACTCTCTGTTCTCTCAAGGTCTTTCAGAATCCTTTCTGAGCATCTCCTAAATATAGATGTGTGCTCCAGGACACATTATTAATGGGATGGTACTTTTTCTCCTATGTTGCCATACTGAAATAGCCACATAAGTTCTTGGCAAGGTCTGAGATCTACCTTGCCCAGACAATATGATTTCTGAGGCATTAAGAAAACAGCCAGCCAGCAACCATCACTCAGGTTTAAAGTCAAAAGGTAAGAACAAACCTGTCTCTTGTCCTCAGGTGCCTTCAGGAAGAGGGCATTGATCAGGGCAATGGCATATGTCTGAATCTCTTGGTTTGAACTGCAGAAACAAAAAAAGGAAGGACCATAAGAGAAGAGACAGTACAGAACATTACAGCTTGTTGTTTTGCCTGTACCATGAGAACAGTGACTACAGCTGTCTTGCATTTCAACAGACAAGCAAGACTCATGTAATCTGTGTTCATGATGCCCAACTCTTCATAAGGCTTGCAAAAACCTAACAGAAATTTCTGACTGATAGGTCCATTATCCAGAAGACAGAGCAGCCTGCAGCCCAGCAGCACCACAGCTTGTTTCCAGTGCTGAAACTATCTCTGCAAAACCTAGTTGTACTACAGTCTGTTACATGGCAGCTTCAAACTTGTATGGAGCAAGTAATTTTTCTCCCCTATGCCAATGGAAGCCACCAAAGGCAAATGGAACTAAGGGGAAAGCACACCTATCTTTATGGCACTGCCTTCTAACCTCAATAGTTGGACCCAACCCCCAGTTCTTATTTTCACTGAAGAGCTTCTTCAGGTAAAGGTGCTTAGTGCCTTTCTAGATCACACACAGCATGTTTGAACATCACTTGTGATGTTCCAAACATCACAAAAATAAGCTTTCAAATGTCAATCACACTCTTCTGCCCCGATCTTGATGCTCTGTGAGCACAAAGTGACACTGATGCAATACATTGTTTGCACTATAATTTTGTTAAACTACTGTGCATTGATTAAGGAATATCAATCATATTCACATATAGTCCTTGTCCACATTTTCAGAATTAAAAGGCTTGAGAAAAAAAAACAATTACATGCTTTTTTTTTTTATGGAAAAGCAGAACTGACATAGATAAACAGCCCTAAGAGACAGATATTAATCTGTTTGCTTATTTGGAAAGAGAGGAAAGAGATGAAGGATTTTTTTCCCCTTCAAGCAAGAAAAGCAATTGTTTTCTTCCTTAATATGCAGGACAAAACCCAGAAGAAGATGAGCTCTTATATTCTAGTGGAGACAATTTACAGAAGGGTGAAGGTTGCAGATGAGTGGATGTAAATGCTTTAGGAAATTGTTTTTAGTCAAACATGGGTTTGGTTCCAACATGGAACACACTCATGCAGTTGTTTAAGCAAAATATCTTTGTTTGAGACATATACCCACGTGCCTAAGTGCTTCCAGAACACATAAAGTATTTTTCTAGGATCTTACTTTTTTTTAAATTCACTACAAATCTTAAAGTTCAAGTAAGGTGCAATATCAACGATACTTAAAAAATATAATCTTTACGTGTTTTTAAGTGTAATTTAAATGACACCACTGCTGGGTGGACACTCACACTTGCAGGTGGGAAATGAGCTGCCCCACAGTGATCTCTTCTGCAATCTTCTGGTACAGAGTCTGACTGTTGAGCACCATGCTCTCCAGGATGGCCAGGGACCTCTGGAGGATGGACACGTCCACCATGGGCTGGCTCACATACCCTGCAATCTACAAACACATGAACCAGCACAGTAATTTTGCTCTTCTTGGAAGCTGCATTAAAGCATGAAAAAAAATAGTATCCACTCACTCCCTTCACCCAAACTCACCTGTTTGATGAAGGTTATTGAGACCATGTCCCAGGAGACAATGCCATGGTCCATGAGCTCCAAGAAGGCAGTCAGGGTGAAAGCCAACATTTCACTGTAACTGAGAAAATGAAGAATAAGGTTACAAGGTATCTGGTAGCAAGAAAAAAGCCTGTCCAAGCTGAATAAACTGGGTAAGAGAAAAATGTTACCACTTTCTAATAAAACAGGCTAGAGTTTGGCACCTGGGGGCAATAAAATATATGTGTTTATGCAGACAATTTTACTGTTTTGTAGAAATGTATTGTAGAAAGATTCTTACTTTTTCCTGATTACAAGCACAAATTAAAAATAGCAACAGTAAGTCCCTAGTCCTGCCACCAGAGACTTGCAACCAGCTGGATCAGCCCTTGGCTAGTCAAAGGAACAAAGATGTTTTAACATCAGAGAAAACAAAAAAAACCTGCTTTGTCCTTCTCTAAATACTGGGTCCTGACTCAATATAAAATGAAAGCACAGCATGAGCTGTGGAAAATCTAATACAAAACCACAAGACAGAATGGTAAAGATTGCAAAAAATGCTCAAAACATTAGTTGACAATATATAAGAAGACCTATAAATGTTATGACAGTAAGTTATCAAGACTTTAAAAGTACTTTCATTGAAACATAACAACAGTAGAAAAGCCGAATGAAGTAACTACATCACAGTTCACTGTGAATGTGCTTCAGGAAACTCCCAGATCAGACTTTGGTTGGTATTTTTTTGTCTCAAGAAAGAAGGTGTCTTCAAATCTGTCACTTGAACATCACTGTTCTGGAACAAGTCAATAATATGAAAAAAGAGATCTCTGGGAGCAGATAATATTCACTGAAGAATTCAAAAGGAACCATGGTAAAACAAAATATTGCCAAACTACCTATTGTGCTCTATGGGAAGTGGAATATAGTGTCAACTTTGAGGTAAAACACAGGCAGGAATCTGAAGGACATATTAGGCATTTGGGTATTTGTAAGCAGAAAAATAGGGGGACACTGTAATCAAAGAATAGTAGCACTCATGGCAGACAGGTTGGAACTAAATGATGTTTAAGGTCCCGTTATACGATTCTATAAATACCTACTATGGAAGAATTGCTACAACTTTTGTAGAGGGAAGTTATGTTTCACATCTATCTGGGCACTGGGTTTATGTGGAAAGGTTTTGGGAGCAGAGGATTGCAGGGCAGCCCCTGTGAGGAGTGGCTGAGGCTGCCCCATGCCAGACACAGCCAGTGCCAGGCAGCTCTGTGATGAACCACCACTGGCCAAAGCTGTCCCCTTTTGCCTCATGAGGTTTAGCCAAGGACTAGAGAGACTTTGTCTCAACAGATCAGCATTTGGTATTATGTGAGTTGTTTAATGCCACTTCAGCAAGCAAAATTAGCCACTTATCTGAGGCGCTCTTTCAGAGTCCTGGAACACAGGAAACTTACTGGGATAGAAGTTTGGTCCCGCTCTCCACAAGCCGTGTCAGCACTGTAATCCCTTCCATGTTGATGAACTCTGTGGCAAAGGTCACATCTGCTGAAAGTTTGGCCAGTTCCTTCATGGCATCCAGTCGGGCTTCCATGCTGTGTGACTGGATCCTCTCCATCAGCTGGCGAGCTGCCCTAGACTGGCAGGAAAGAGGGATGATGCCAGTTACAGACCAGTTACCTGCAGCCCGAGTTCTGCCAGCATCAGCATTCTGTCAGAAGCCCATGGATGGGCAGAGAGAGCAGAGCCAGGGTAGAGAGACACCAGCAAACACAGATTCAGCAGCAGAAGTAAGCAAGTCTGAGACAGACTAAAAGAAGGCTGCCCTCAGCAACAGTTACAGCCAAGCAGGAGGTGCTTTTTTACATGTTAGAGCAAATGCTTGGTTTATTTCTTGGTGAGGTGAGTGGAGCTGGATATAGAAATATGGAGAAATACCATTAAAGAAATACAATATTAAAAAAAGTCTCATAGATTCAAAGAGAAACACGAGCACATTTTGCATATCCATAAGACATTCTGAAAGACTTCTCAGACACAGATCAATGGTATCATCCCAAGTCCCTCTTGCCCAAGTAATTTCTTCCAGTTCTACTCACTCTCAGCTCTGTGCACTGACATGTGCCCAAAAAAGGTTTAAGAATTTAAATAAAAAGGAAGCTGCAGCAAGTCTGCAAAAGACAACTATTGAGGTCACAATAGTAAGAACTGAACAGGAACCACCACCTCTGCATCAAATTTGTCTCTCTTTTAATTTTTGCATTAAGTCAGTGGAACTACTGTTTTCCAATCAACCATGCTAAGTGCACTGATATTGAGAATGCATTTGTCAGGTGCTTTAAAACATCTAATCTAGGAGATGGACTAAAATTGTAGACTGGATTTATTTACAGAAGTCCTATAAAGGGGCAGAGCATGCAAAGGAAAGACACATACCACAGCTAGGATGGAAAACAAAGAGTGTGTGCCTCATTGTGCAGAATGGCCCCCAACTAAGGGAACCCCCCTGCAATTTGAGGAGGAGAAAGAAAAGCCCAGAGGCAGGAAACAGCCTGTCATCCAGGGATAGTTACTGAGAAAGAGGGATGTGAGGAAGCATTTACCGGGGAGACTGCCAGCTGTAGGATAGTTCCATTCTTGATGTCACAGCGAGTCTGAAAGAAAACACAAACTTTAAACTGAAGAAAGCAGGGGAAAAGGATTCAACTGGACCTACAGTGTACATCTGTATACACAAGGGGTTCTTATATCACACAACTCTACCAAGGGTATTGAAATTGAGTCCCTGAGTCCCCACACATATGGGCATGCAAAGGGAGAAGTGCAAGGCTCCTCGGTTGAATGACACCATTCAAGACTGAGTCTCTCTGATAGCAGAGATGCTGCCCCTCAAGGATTAGCACCAGGCCGTTCCACAACACTGGTCCAAGTCATTCTCCACTTTTTCCCAGGATATCAGCAAACTGCTGCCTGTCACACTGACCTGCTCTGTGATGTACAGCTGGGGACCGTCAGCATAGCGCAGGGTGTAGTACTCAGGGTTTGGCAGGGACCACCTGGGAGAGGAAGAAGAAGGATACATGAGATTCTTCCTCCTCTTTCTTCTGGCTCTCAATTCGGAAATGGAGCGTGATTCCAGGAGGGTGCAAAAGAACTTTCAAGAAAAGCTTTAGCAGGGGAAATTAGGTCTCCCAAAGAGGAGAGAAAACACTTTCCTCTTCAGGGGAATGTGGGACTTCAGCCTACTCTAAATGAACTCTGTGGAACATCTGAAGAGGCCTACACTTCAGGAACAGCAGGATGGGCCAATCCTCAGAGAAACTGACCCTAGGGCATACATATGCACACACTTGGAATAAAGATGGAAGGTCCTTGTTTTCCAGGAGATCCTTCTCTTCACAATTTAAACCCCAGCCCATTCCATGGCCAAAACTGGCAGCAGGCAGCATGGATTGTGCTTGCAGCACATTTAACAAGCAGCAGAGACTTTCCACAGTACCCCAGCAAGATGTGTCAGCAGGACAGACTTTCTCTACATGGATTCCCAGAGGACTACTCACCCATCACAGACCTCCTTGATGATGGATGCAAGAGGCCTTTTCTAGAACAGAAAGAGAGTCCTCAGTAGCCATGTTCCTCTCAACCAGAAAGGAATACTGCTCATTTATGCTTCCCACATTCCAGTATCAACTCTGTGGTGCCTTTCCTCCCCCATCTGGTTACCAGGTCTCACCTGATCTATTTCCAGCAGCTGGGCATTGGCACCTGGCCACTCAACAGCCACTTTCACAATGTCTGAAGGTGGTGGCATTGCTCCAGACTTCTCCAGGTGCCTTTAAAATGGCATATACCTCCACAGCTGTTAAGAGAAAGGATAGTGAGCATCTCTCTGAAAACTCTTTCACTTGTGACATTGGATCTAACACCAACCTTTACAATACTAAAGATCACCATTATGGCCGATAGGGACAAAACACCCAGTGTAGCACAGATCAAGGCCTCATACTAAAACAGCACGTTGTGAAATGGTATGTCCAACCTCATCATCTAAGGAATAGTTCTGAGAGCTTGTCAGGGTCCTCACAAGATGGAGGTCCCTCTGATCAGCAAAGCCCCATGTCCATACTGCCAGGTCAGTTTACAGGACTAGCAAAGCACTATCTTCCCAGCTCAGCTGCTGTCTGTATGTGAGAGCAGGAGCATACCATCCAGATAGCCTCCTTCCTACAGGCTGCACAAGGTGAGGTCACACAAAGGAAGACTGCTCACAAGAGGGTTCAATTAAATTAGTGTTTCAAAGAATCCTTCACAGCCCACAGAGCTGGGCTAATGCAAACAGAAAGCACAGAGCGTACGGTGTCTTATGGAAACCAAACCCCATGGGCATGTCTTATCAAAATTTCTTCACAAATTTGGATTATCAGCACTCTGTTCTCTCATTCCAAGACAGAAACATACCATCTACTCTTTGCTAACAGAGATATGTTAACTTGCAGCAAATACATTCTCAAGAGGCCTCTAACACTAAAGGCATACAGAGCTGCTGGTGCTATTTTCATACCCATTACAATCAGTAATTTAGACTCTACTCCTTTCTTCCACACTCATCCTGATGCAGCTGGTCTTCTGTTCTCCAAAGTAAACTAGAAATTCAGGCAATAAAACATAAGGAACCCAGGACCAGAATTGTACCTTTCATCATTGCATAAGCAGAGCAAAGCACTTCAGAATCTGCATAAAGACAGGAAAGCTTTGAATCCAGATTTACTGAGAAGACTGAAGCCCCCTTTTCAGCATTTATTATTGGGGTATCCAATACAAGCCCTGTCATACCAGTTTTCTTCAGCCTCTTCACAGTATCTGATATTTCTGAGGGCAGGAAAAATCTGCCAAATATGTTACAAATCAGGAGAGTCCCTCCTGATCCAAAAAGACTTTCTTTAACATTCAAGTAAAGACACAAGGCAGAATTAAGAACGACTGCTGAACCAATGTACTCCATAGCAGCAGCCATAAGAAATCAGAGCTTACACAACCCTACTGTCTTGCTAAAAGACAGATGAACCTAACAAAAATATGAATCACTATTCCTCACTTCCTTTTCCCTGAATTACACACACACTAAAATAAAATAAACTGTCAAAATGTCTTTTGCAGCAATAGCTTAAATAAATCTTTAAGTTTCCTTTGACAATTACTAGCATCTGTATGTACTCCCCAAAGCGCCCAATTTGTATGACACCCCCCAGATCTGCAGGATATACAGGTTTCCATATATTAAATCTAGAAACAGACAGGCAGTTCCCAAATGGCACGTGATTTCCATTTACTGCTCTCCCTTCAGCAATTAAAGCTATGCTGGCTGAAATCTGAAAGCCTGAGAAACCTCAGTTCTGTGTAGAGGCACACAGAGACCACCTCCAATAGCCAGACCAGCTTATAATAACTGAATAGGTAATTACTTCTCCCATGAGTGAGCCAATTTGCAATTAGAAAACATCTAAATTCATTCAATGTTCAGGGCATGACAAATACACAGCGAAGGGACAAGGCTCAAAGATTACTTCCTGGAGTATTAAGAACTGAATTTGCAAATTTTAAAATAATATACCCATGAGTAATTAACATCTAATTACCACTTCTCTCTTCAGCCTCTTGCAGTACAGGCACAGTCTTTTATTTGTACTGCAACTTACTTTGCAAGTTGCTACTGAAGAGCACAAGGAAATACAGTACTTTATATGCCAAAACAAAGATGATCAGATTACTAGAACCATGCAAATCTCTAGCTTGTTTTTTTCCCATTCAAAGGACATGCTTCTTTCAGAGAGAGGAACTGCCCATTAAAACAAAAACACTGATATTATGTGAAATTCTGCAAAAGTCATAGAATAATTTAGGTTGGAAAATATTCTTAAGATCATCAAGTCCAACCACAAACCTAACACTAACACCATCAAACTATGTCCCTAAGTGTTTCATCAAAACCCAAAAGTACTGCAGGGGTTGGCTCAGCTCCTAGAGGCCAGGCACTCCACCTGCAGCTCCCCTGACACCCTCACCACTGAAAACGGGGACCAAACACGTTGTACTGCACTACCTTGGTATCTCAAAAACAAAAAAAAAAAGCTCTCAGCAGCATACAAACTCAGAGTAGTTCACCATGATATTTAAGACTATTTCTGCCCCAAATTTCTTCTGTAAATGAGCACCCACTCATGACTGGCAACCATGTTCCCTATTCCAATCAGTATTCAGGGCACAGCAAACATACAGTGAAAGAAATAGAGCTTAAAGACTGTTTCTGTGCAGCAGCACCATGGAACAGATACCACAGATCTCTCTAGCAAGGCAGGGATTTGAAGACCAAAAGGAATTGGCTAAGCAGAACTCAAGAGAAGAATTAAAAATTAAAAAAGTAGGAAGATCTTCAGTCTGGGTCAAACAATCCTTTGAAGGACCTACACAGATCAGTGGCTCAGCAGAAGCAGCTTTCCAAAAGAGGAAAATGAAGACTGGACTATGAATACAAAGGGTACTTCAGGTCAGTCCTCTGAGTACCAGGTTGTCTGCCAAAAGCATGCTTTGAAAAGATTTCACTGCATGTCTGCAAACAAGAGAGGTGTCAGATGTTCAGTTTTTCAATGGATATTTTGCAGTGCAACAGTAATAGAATTGATAAAATGTCTGTTCAGAAACTCTCATGAAGCAGTACAGATTGTGATTTTGCATAATTATCATTATCAGTCACTTATGGGTCTCTCACAGCACATTCTTCATGTTTACAGCATGTAAACAATTCCCACAGTTTGATACAGGGAAACAGCAGCCAAGCTGAAATCCATCAAAAATGAATTCACTCTGCTTCTGCAGAGTGAGCTCTGTCATGCAAAGCAATGGTGCAGGGGTAGCTGCAGGGCAAGAAATCAGCACAGCCACTAGAAACACACTATTCAAGAGACTTCTGAGAAGCTGCAAGCTAAAACAAATAGAGTATTTCAAGCAGAATTTCCCTATTCACAAACTCAATCTTCTTTTCATTACAGATAGAGAACAAAGTGTGCTGCACACAGAATGAAAATGAGGAGGATGAAAGAACATTCCCTGAAAAAGAAAAGCTGCCTGGTAGAATCCCCCAGTCAACAAGTGAATAGCTGCAGCTTCTAAAACCTGTAGATGTGACCAAATATCCCAGCAAGTTCTCAGCAAGTCCTCAGATGGTACCAACAGGACAAGGGGAAGGTGGAAGTGATGTTGGCAGAGGCACTAATGGGACAGGTGTGACACCTTTCTTGGCCAAGCAGCATGAAAGGGTAGTAGACAGCAGAGTCCAACCCAAGGGCTACAGTTTTCTATGCTACCTAACGAGCAACATCCTTCACTAGAGGAACCAAAGAACCAAATGGCTCAGATTCCATCTCTGGAATGCTACATTCCTCCAAAGGCCTTCTATGGCTCCAAAACACTAAGCCTTAGTGTTTTAGGGCTCTAATCATGCACATTCCAACACAAGCTTGGCAGAAACCATCTCTTGGCATAGACAGAAACTGATAGCAACAGGCAAAAAGAGAACTGCTTTTCAATTATTTTTAATCGGTCATGTGAGCCGGGAGCCGACAGCGAGTCAGCCGCTCCTGTAGCTTTGGCCAAAACTCGATTTAAGGCGCTAAACAATTTTTTTTTTCCTGCAAAGCGCTGTCCGTGCTGCTCCTCAGGTCCCGAGGGGGCGGCGGACTCGCCCCTCCGGGAGCAGCTGGGGTGGCACAGCGGGAGCTCCGGCGGCGGGGACGGGCCGAGAGCGGGCGGGAGACCCCCGGCCGGAGTCTGGGCCGCCGGAG
>WEIV01006038.1:111553-134127 GCA_013390005.1 Calyptomena viridis | reverse complement strand
AGCAGCGGCGGCGGGAGGGAGCACCGAAAGCCGCAGCCATGGTGAGCCGGACGGGCCCTGGCGGGGACGGGGCCCTCGGGGCGGCGAGCCCCGCTCCGGCGGTAACCCGGCGGTCTCTTGCAGACGGTGGGGAAGAGCAGCAAGATGCTGCAGCACATCGACTACCGCATGCGGTGCATCCTGCAGGATGGGCGCGTCTTCATCGGCACGTTCAAGGCCTTCGACAAGCACATGAACCTCATCCTGTGCGACTGCGACGAGTTCCGCAAGATCAAGTGAGCGGCGGGGGCGGCGGGCGGTGCCCCCAGCCCGGCTCCCCGTCCTACCCCCGTCGGGGCGAGAGCCGGGGCGTCGTCTGCTGCCGGCTCCCGCAGAAACACTCATGGGTTTAGTCTCATTTGTCAAATCCCCAAACTACCATCGTTCAAGGGGCACTTTGTTTCAGTTCCTTCCTAATAGCCAAAATATATCTCTATGGGATACCAATTGTAACAGTTTAGACTTCTCTGTAAACTTAGTTCGAGGCATATAAAAATGTGATTTTTATGGTGGATTCTCCTCTCTGGAGAAGCGGCCTAGTCATATATTCTGTTTTAGACTCAAAGAGCAGAATTAATTCACTTCTTTTTTTTTTTTCTGTTTTTCAATGTTTTCTTCTCACCAGACCTAAAAATTCAAAACAGCCAGAGCGGGAAGAGAAACGAGTCCTTGGTCTTGTGTTGCTGCGAGGGGAAAACCTGGTATCCATGACAGTTGAAGGACCACCTCCAAAAGATGTAAGAATGAGCAAACAACCAAGGAGCAAAACCAAAGATATCTGATAAATTTGCTCCCTTGCAGGAGAGTGCTGCTACACTATTGTTCTAGACTTCGAGATGCTGTTGTGACTAAGTCCAACAAATTTCACTGCAGGAAGTTCCAATTCCTTTGTGGGCTTGGGTATTGATTGGTAGAGAAGGGCTGTGGGCATCCCTAGGATCTGAGGACTTTTGTTTTGATAAATCTTTCTTTTTGGGTGCTCCATTTTCAGACTGGAATTGCCCGGGTACCCCTTGCTGGAGCTGCTGGAGGACCTGGAGTTGGGAGAGCAGCAGGGAGGGGAGTCCCAGCTGGTGCTCCCATGCCACAGGCTCCAGCAGGATTAGCTGGCCCTGTCAGAGGAGTGGGAGGACCATCCCAACAGGTGAGATGCTGTGACCCATGTGGCTTTTATTTTTTGGTACCAATTTGATGTAAGAAAACTGTTGCCATTGAGTTTGAGCCTAGCGAGGCTTTTTGATACTAGATTGCCCTAGGAACTCTCTTTGGAAGAAGAGAGTTGAAAAGTGCACATTTTTGCACATAATTCAAGTGCTATCCATTGAATTGTATTACAGGTTTGTACCATTATTTAATACGTTGAGACTGGTGTGATCTTCTGAAGGGGAGTTTCAATGTTGTTTTATTTTTCAGTTAATGTATGTAAAGTAGCTGTTGTGCTGTTTTGCTGTGAACTTGTTAAATCTGTCTGCAGGTGATGACACCCCAGGGTCGTGGAACAGTTGCAGCTGCTGCAGCAGCAGCCACTGCCAGCATAGCAGGAGCCCCAACTCAATATACACCAGGGCGTGGGGGTCCTCCCCCACCCATGAGCAGAGGAGCCCCTCCTCCAGGTAGGAATCACTCTGTAGAGCAGGGTGGCAAGGAGCTCATGTTTTGTGGCAAGGAGCTCATGTTTTGTGGCAAAATTCATGATAAAGGGGCAGTTGTCCAAGTCTGGTGAAGATCTGGTGTTGTGGAGGATATCCTGATACCCAACTAGTGCCTCGAATATTCAGCTGGATTTTCATGCTTGTTTTTTCTCGGGTCTAAGGAATGATGGGACCCCCTCCGGGCATGAGGCCACCGATGGGCCCACCCATGGGAATGCCCCCTGGCCGAGGTGCTCCTATGGGAATGCCCCCGCCGGGAATGAGACCACCACCCCCAGGAATGAGAGGTGAGCAGAGGTTATCCTAACTGCCTAGGAGCTGTAACATAGTGTTTGAAGGGTGATGCATGCCAGTGTCTAACTCTGCAGGTTGTCAGTAAATGCTGTGGTACCAAAAAAAGGGATACTAAGGCTACTTTGAGAATGGGGAAAATCCCTTTTTGGTTTAGCCTTGCTGCTTCTTTCAACTCTTTCCTTTGTTCCCAGGACCCCCTCCCCCTGGCATGCGCCCACCAAGGCCCTAAGCTTCTGTAATGTACCTTTCAACTGTGAGAAGACTGAGTGGGGGGATACACCGAGCAGGACCACCTGTCAAACCTCTGTTATGTATATTTTATATTTACTGCTTGTCAACTCTGCCCTTTTTAATAAAGTTGGAAAACCCAATGCTTGGAGTCACTGTTGTACTGGTCTGTTTATTTCAGGAGTGTAGCTGTTACTTTTTACTGCTCCACTTTGGTAATCCCAGATGAGCAGGTTTGAGGCAAAAAGCTCCATTTGTATAGACAGCTCAGAAATGAACAGTTAGTCTGTGTTCCTTACAGGAATTAAAGCATAGCAATGAAATTTAGCAAGGCTGATGGGAAAAAAATAAGGTCAGGATAAGGAAAACGGTAAAAGTTTCCAGAAAGATGTATCATTTAAAGGAAATTAAGTGTGGGTTACTGATCACAATGCTCCCTGTTTTATTCACAATGCAAGCTGGATTAAGAATAGTGATCTATGATGCTTTTGCATTCTACAGTAAACCTGTTTGGTCTTTATAGGAGGATCCACATTGCTTCTAGTAAAAACACCAAAAAGTGGGATGAGCAAACCTATCATTACACACAGTAATATAAACCAGCCTCCATTCTGGTTGTAGTCTTCCTTTCTTGCCTCATCTTACAGCTGCTTTCATTGGAGTTAGAAGGAAGCTGCCCCCACTGCAGAAAATCCTTCAGATAGTACCCTCTTGGAGATTTAATTCCTTTATTGCCTCCAAAGCCATCTTTGTGACAGGTAGTCTAAACCCCCTTTTTTTTACTATTACAGAAATAGGCTCTCAACCAGAGAACTGGTTTTCAGTTCAATTAATTGTGACTACAGATGTATGTAACAAAACATTACCCAGTTTTTGCCCTAAAGACGACTTACATGAACTAAAAAAGTGTGATAGGAAGATGTAACATCCCAGCTCTCAGTTGTTCTAGCTATCCTATAAAACAGTAAACCTAAAAGAAAAATAATTCTTTATTGCATAGGCTGCTACAGATGTTTTCACACAGGGTCTTCAACCAAGTATTGACAAACATCCCAAGGCTATTCCAGAACTTGAAGAAAACCTTCAATTTTACTGAAGTTGTCTCCTTGCAGTACAAAGAAATGGAGGCTCTGTACAGAGCATGTCTGAAATTATCTATTTGGTAATTGCCAATAGTTCTTACTTTCTCTTGTACCTGAAAGAGAGGATAATTGAAATGACATTCCATTCCAGCACAACTCTCAGTGACAGATGAGGAGCAAATACTTTTCTAGGCAAAATATTTTCCAAATCAGAAGCCTAGAAAGTGCTATTAAAGGCAGTATCTTTGCCCCCACCATCAGACCTGCAGTAGGAGGATAAGGTACTGTAGAACCAAGAAATCTTTTAGCAAGGGCCTTTAAACAATTGCAAGAAGAGGAAAAAGGAAGCAGGGACAAAACCCAAACCTTGAAAAAGAATGTAAAGGGAGCTATACCTGGACTTGGATTTGAAGTTTCCTCCTTTCCTACGTTGATTAATACCCAAGCGTTTTCGGTCTTCAAAGGATGGGCTTTTGAGAGAGAGGGGAGGGGGGAGAAGTAAGTCAGAATTACATCAAGCACTTTGATGTAATTACATTACTTCTCAAAAGAACCCAGTCCACCCCTTTCCCCAATATCAGTCAAAGTATCCCTGAGAAAGTCCAGAAATGCAAAAAATCCCCTTAAAATCTCATCATCTCCAGTCTGGACTATGGTACTACTGTTAAAACCTTACCCAGCACGGTACTGCTTCAGAGCCTTCCTGCTCGTGTTGGTCAGCTCTTCATCAAACACAGACACCTTCTTCTTCTTCTTCTTGGGACCTAACAGAGACAACAGTCAGAACATTGGTTGTAAATGGAAGGCCACAGCATCATCCCAGTACTCTTGACCACAACAATTTCCACAAGGAAAAGCAATGGCTGCTCTCTACAAACACACACCCTGGCCAGCACTGGTGGCCATTCCTTTAGAGATCAGTGCCTCCCTCTATAAAAACTGATTTAATTCACTTATTTCTAGCAAAGTAAGTGACATAAGCCAAGTCAGGTGTAAAACAAAAGTCTCTACCTGCTGGTGCTGCTGCTGGTTCCTCTTCTGGCAAGGCTCTGGCTCTCTTTGCTCGGCGATTCCTCTTTGCCAGACGCTCAGCATACATTTGAGATTTTAAGATTTCAAACTGTGACCTTTCCTCTGGCTGAAAGATGTTAAAATACAAGTTTGCAGTGATGTAAGGTTTTGCTAAGGGAAAACTATGATAGTCCACTCAGGGTCTTACTTGTCCATGAATGTACTCACAGTCATTTGGGCTTTTTTCTGTGTGTCCTTCATAAATTTCTTCCTTTTCTTTTTTCCTCGTAATGCTAAGTCGAATTCCTGCAGGGCTTTAGTCACTGGGGAGAGAAAGAAAAACAGAATGAAGAACCTCTTAAAGCATGGAGCAGAGGGCAATTGCAGCTACAGAATTTAACATGGCAGCAGTATCATGACTCACATTTCTCCTTCTTCCTCTCCTCACGGGTCTGGAACCAGCTTCGCTCTGAACCCTCACCCGCAGTTTCTTTTTTTCCTGTCTCCAGCTGCTTCTTTGCCCTGTTGATCTGAGACAATTCATGCAAGAAGTGAGGTCATGGTGGATAAAAAATACCTCTTTTCCCTTTCTAAAGTAGGCAGGTTAAGTGCATTTATGGTAACCTCATTATGGACTGTATCTACACTGGATACAAAGAAAATTCCTAAAAAAATGCTTACCTGGGCCTCTGACTGCTGCAACTCACGTTCCTCACGCTCCAAGCACAGAACTGCATAGATATCTTTCTCTAGATTCTCAATCTTCTCTCGAAATTTTAATATGACATCTGAAAACAACACCATGTGAACATCAGAGGCACTGAAGTCCATCTTGTTTTTCAGAACTTTTTGTAGTGTCCCTCTGTACAGTGATACTGTGACTCCCTGTGTACTGCTCCCCTGCTTTTTACCTCAGTGAGGTGTGTACCTTGGGGGAGAATTCTGGCTTTCACTGCTGTTTTAGCAGTCTTGACAATATCCTTCAGCATCTTGCGCTCCTCCTCACCCACAAGTGAAACTGAACGCCCAGCCTTGCCTGCTCTGGCTGTCCGACCCACACGATGGACATAGTGTTTGGTGGTGTTGGGCATGGTAAAATTGATAACCTGTAACAGAGACAGTGTTAGTAGGGAAACAGCATTAAAGGACTCATTAAAAAGCTGAGCACTGCAAATACTCACTGTTTTAACACCTTCAATATCAAGCCCACGTGCAGCCACATCCGTAGCTACCAGGATATCAATCTGCTCATCCTTAAAGCGCCTGAGAAGAGAAAGCAAATGCGTTAGCAATGAATGTAGCAATCTGCTTCTGCCCTAAAACTTCCAACTTCGAATTTCTTTTTCGCCTAGGATTGCCAACTAAGCCTGCCAATACCTGAGTGATTCCAGCCTCTGTGTCTGAGAGAGGTTCCCATGCAGCTCCCCAACCCGCAGACCCATCAGTCCAAGCAGGATGTGCATACGGTGAGCCTGCTTCTTGGTCTGGGTGAAAAGCATCACGTGATCTCGGAATGTTCGTGTCAGTAGAGCTAAAAGAAAGTCCTCTCAGAATCCTGCTTCACAGGCACTCACTGATTCCAGCTTGTCTTGCTCATCACTAACCTGTTACAATGGCCTCACGGTCCCCCTCTCGGTTGGGTCTGATCCGGATAAATTCCTGACGCAGGAAAGGCGCAACATCCGTGTTGCTGTTCACAAAAATTCGGACGGGATTTTTCAGGGAAACAGAAGCCAAGTCTTTCACCTAAAAAAAACAGGTTAAGGAAAAAAAAAGTCCACATGATTTCTGGTAAAAGACAGACAAACTCCAATTCAATTTCCTGCCTCAATATGCTTCCCAGCAGCTTGTCTCACCTCCTCTGTCATTGTGGCAGAGAAAAGCATCGTCTGACGGTGGTGGGAGCACAACCTGATTATTTCCTTCATCTGCTCCTCAAAGTATTCATCCAGCATCCTACACAGGAGAAAAAGAGGCAACTTCACCTGGTTCCACCTGACAAACATTACTTAAGGCAGGGCAACAAGGACGGCCCTATAGCCTGGGAAAAGGAAAGCAGAAAACTACAATGTTTGTCTCTGCTGTCCTGCTGACCCTACCTGTCAGCTTCATCCAAAATCAGCACCTCAACACTGCCCAGGTGGAAAGAAGGGCAGTTGTGGAGATGATCAATCAGTCGCCCAGGAGTGGCAATAAGAATGTCTGGCCCAGAGCGCAGAGCTGCTTCCTGAGTCTTCACATCCAGGCCACCTGAAAGAGGGAGAATGTGGACTGCTGACCCCCCCTCCCAAGCAGCTGCAGCAGAGTACACAAATGCAAATTGTCTGAGGAATGGGAAACAACTCAGATTAAACCACATTCACAAATATAAGTGACCCTACATTTTCTTTCTCAGAAACCAGCAAGTACAACACAGTATTGGAAAGTGAGATTTTAAACCACAGCATATTTACTAGGAGCAAAATAACCATAACTGCCTCCAGTTTTACAACACAGAATTCCCAGTTCTGCATAGTGGTTTACAGTGAGCTGTATAGTTCACATAAACAACTTATAATACCCACCTACTGCAAGGCAAGTTGTGACACTGGTGAACTGTGCCAGCTGTTTTGTGACAGAGTGCACCTGAATACCCAGTTCTCGTGTTGGCACAAGAACCAACACACGTGTTATTGGAGCCTGACGAGGTTTGTAAATCAGGCGCTCAAGGACAGGCAAGATGAAGGCAGCAGTTTTACCTAAAGAAAAAAATTAGGAATAATTACCAATTATTGTGAATAGCTGATTCTCCATGTTTCTGGTGCTCTGCTCAAGCCCCTACCTGTCCCAGTGGCAGCACAGGCACAAATATCCTTTCCCAGAAGACCCACTGGGATACAAGCCTTCTGAATTGGGGTTGGTTGCTTGAAGCCAAGAGCTGTGATTGCCTACAAAGGAGATAGAGCAATTAAACATAATACATCCCACATAATTTCTTTTTCAGAGAGATGCAAAGGCAAGAGGAATTTCAAAGTTGTAATTGGTGGAGGGAAGGCTGTACAACATTTTTCAGAGTAACATATATAATAAATAAATTAGGTAAATACCTTTAACAAAGGTCGTGAAAGATTCATGTCCTGGAATGACAAGTTCTCATCATACTGAGAGGCATCTTCAAAAAAGCTCTCTGGTTCCTAGAAACAGAAGCAACAACAGAACTGGAACAACACAGGCAGTAACACAACATGTTATCAAAGGGCTCTGGCCTGGTTTTTGAGCTACAGTTTGTTAACTAAAGCCAATTCCTCCACAAGAAACGTGGAAGGAATTGGACTAGTGTCCAACACTTACCACTTGTCCCTTTCTTGATTTCCTCCGTTCCTTCACTTTGACCTTATCTGCAGAGAAAGAGAAACATGACATTAACAAGAACAGATAAACACATAACAAAATATTGAGACTATCTTAACCTCATACTTTTTACTCTGAATGAGCTCCCAAGGATAAAACCTCAGAAAAAAGTAGAGGCATGCAATGGAGTAAAATTGCCAAGTAAATACCATTCCTCAGGCACAAGTTCAACTAAAGTACTATGGCTACCAATCAAAATAAGCTTGATTAAAATCAGAAGGAATGTTACAGAAGGAAGACAACAAAATATGAAAGGTTCTTGCTCACTCCCAGCAAGGCTTCACTACAGATTTTTCTCCAGTGAGCTGAAAGTCTGTCAGATTCTTGCTCCTGACCATCTCTCTGTGTACTGCTAATACCTGCTTTTGTGAAGATACTTTCATCATCCACTGAATACTCAGACTCCACATCTTCATCATCCCTACTAAAATCCTCATTCTCCTTCTTTTCCGTTTGATTATCATCAGCCTCCACATCCTCATCTCCCACTTTTGCTTGTTTAGCTTCTCTTTCCTAAAAAAAGATTAAACAAAAAAGTTTTAAAAAGAAAGGATAAAAAAGAAACTTCAATCTTTTATGAGACTCTGTTTCTTGTTACAGAATCACAGAATCAGAGAACCCATTAGGTTGGAAAAGACCTCTGAGATCAGAATCCAACCTATGACTGAACATCACCATGTTAACCAGATTATGGCACTGTCATGTCCAGTCTTTCCTTAAAGACCTCCAAGGATAGTGAATGGTTATTATGAGCCCATTCACAGATCCACGGTTTTGCATAACTTTAATCATTAATAATTCTGCATCCTCATCAGTTCAGCAACACACCACGTGTGGCCGCAAACCCTGCCGAGGTGATGAGCTGCAGCCTGAGCCCTGTGCCTCGGGATGCTTTTGGAGCCTGTACCTCCGGAGGGAATGCCCAAACACACACCAGTCATTTCAGGAATGAGAAAGACCCTGACCTGGAGCTTCCTTTTCTGTCTCACTTTCTCAATCTTCTCATCCAGCGTCGTAGCTGCTCTCTAGGCAAAAAGTCACAACAGAGGAGCTGTAAGAGCAGCCCGGGAGAGCCCAAGGCGCTGTGGCCTCTGGCACGGCAGCTCCATCCCGGCCCCAGGCCTCACCTTTCCGCGGAGCTGCCGCAGCGCCGCCGCCCAGGCGTCCTCCCCGCCGGCCTCCGCCTCACCGAACACGAACTCGGCGCTGAAGTCCCCGCTCTTGTGGCCCCGCCGCCGGGGACCTGGCGGCCCGCACAGCTCCTGCGGTAACAGCACCCGTGAGCANTGGGGGCCGGGCAGAACCGCGGCTGCCGCCGCACCGCCCCGCCGGGAAACAAAACAGAAAGTAGCGGTGCCGATCTCGGCTGGACCGCGATGGGGTGTGGGTTACGTTTCACTTGTTTTTCTGTCCTCTTCCCTCCCTTCCCCTCTGAAGCCCAGGGAAGGAGGAGAGGCTTCGTGTCAGGGCGCTGCCCGCCGGTGATGAGCGGTCCCGGGGGTGGGACTTGCGGGGAACTGGAAAGTGAAACTTTGCGGGGAACTGGGAAGGGAAGCACCGCTGGGCGTCGGGGCGGCTCCCGGGCTGGGCGGGGAGCGCAGTGCAGCAGCGCCCGTGTTCGGGGGGCACAAGCGCTGCCCCCGTCCCGGAGAGATGGAGCGGATCCCTGAGGACTCCCCGGGCCGGGCGGTGGAGGGTCCTGGGCAGGAGCCTCCCGCTCGGCAGCCCCGAGATGGAGAGAGAGGTGAGGGTCGCCCGGGGTCCGCAGGGCAGGAGGGTCGGAGGGTGGTGCTGGCACAGGGGGATCCGCTACTCCTCTGCTGGTGTACAGCGAAATTTTCTCTCAAGGCTAAATTTCAGCGTTTCCTTTTTTGCACCTGCAGCCAGTTTGGGGCCATGATGTGGTGTTGTGTTGCAGCAACCTCTTGCTAATTGTTTCTGCTCCGTTCAGTGCTTCCCTGAGCGGTCTGTGGGGAGCCTGACGAAAGCTATACGGGCTGTGTTTCCTGCTACTCCGGGAGGCTGGAGTTTGTCCAGAAGCTCCATGTTTTAATTGTGCTATGTACAGTTCAAGTCAGCTGTCCTGTGCAGGAAACTTAATCTTTGGCCTTTCTCAATTCTGCTTTCAGTTCTATGGAAAAGGATTTCTTTCTTTAGTGTCTTCATAGCTCAACTCTAGGCATGGCACTCTCTTTAGCAGTTAAAAAAAGGGGTACAAAGAAGACGTCAGTTTGAAAGTCTGTGTGCAAATATAATGGTAGTTTTTTAACTTGATGTGAGATGCTCAAAATATGTGGTTAGGTTAATATGCTCATGCATCTGTGTTGGGAGGCAGATTAATGTGATTGATTTATAATTAAGAAGTGTCTTTTTTTTTTTCTTAAGAGTGTGCACTTCATCAGAATATGAGCTATTATATAAGAAGAGACAGAAATGGAACAAATAATATACCAGGCCAGGCAGCCCGATTAGGGAAAAGCACCGAAGCCAGTATTCGTATTCTACTTGGGCAAAGAGAGGAGAGAGATGGTGGTTGGATTTCAAGAGTTCCTCAATCAAACAAGAATAAACTAAGACTCCAAGGTGAACAGGCCAACAGTGGAGCCGCAGGACTCTCTACTAAACAGGAGAATGAGGGAAGGAGTATGAGATACCAAGGTGGACAAACACACAAGAGGCCCAGAGGACCCTGGAATGAGCAAGAAGGTGCATTTAGAGGAAGGAGGTATCAACTTGAACAAGCACATGAGAGGGCCCGAGGTCTCTGGAATGAGCGAGAAAATGAAGGCAAGGGAAGGAAGTATCAAGATAGACAAGATCAGGGAGGAGCTAGAGGGCTGAGAAATGAATGGGGAAATGAAGGTAGCAAAAGGAGGATGCAGCCTCGGGAGAATCCTCATTTCTATCAGAATGCTGGCCCCAGTGGTGCCCACCTCAGACAGCAGCCTCAGCAAGCTAAAAGAATTAACTTTCTAGGGTACAAATTCCTAGAAGGTCTCCTCGAGAAAGACCCCTCAGCCATTGTCATCATACTCACTTCCATTTCAGGTTTTAAGGAACTTCTTTCCCAAACAGCTATGAAACCAAATTTCCTTCAGCTCATTTGCCAGGTGCTTCGAAAAGCATGCAGTTCCCAAAGGCACAGACAGGATATCCAACGCCTTCTTGGAGTGGTGAAGGAATCAAACTTTCTCAAGGTCTGTCTGCCACAGTATGTGTCTGACATGGTAACAGAAGTAGTTCCTGCTGTACGGAATGAGTACCCTGTGCATATTGGCAACATCATTTCACTTATTCAGGACCTGATCAGTACTTTCCCAGCCAGCTCTGTGCAGAAAATCTCTGTTCTCTTGACAGTCTTGCCAGTATCCATAAATGCCCTGAAAGCTTCTGGTGTGTACATCACAGAAGAGACAGAGAAAAATTTCAAGGAAGTCCAGATGCTCATGCAGCATTTGCAGGAGAAGAAACGTGAAGGCACACTGAAGACTGATAAGTGCACATTTGTGCAACCTCAGGCTGATGGTCAAGAAGAAAACTATCGTACCATGACCATTTATCCAACCTATAACGAGGTACACAGTAATGAGAAACCCTTTCTACGCCCCAATATTGTTTCTGGAAGATATGAGAGCACCAGCATTTATCTCGACACCCACTTTCGGCTTTTGAGAGAAGACTTTGTAAGGCCTTTAAGGGAAGGTATCAAGGAGCTTTTGCAGAGCTTTGAGGACAGAGGTTTGAGACAGAAAAAGTTTGATGATATCAGGATCTACTTTGATGCACGGATTATTGCCCCACATTGTGCCTCAACTGGTATTGTGTACAAGGTCCAGTTTGACGTAAGACCGCTGAAGTTTGTACAATGGCAGAATTCCAAACGACTGCTGTATGGATCCCTGATCTGCATGTCCAAAGATCGCTTTGAAACATTCCTTTTTGCCACTGTTTCTAACCGTGATCCTGCAGGACTTGCCAATGGGAATGTGGAGCTATGTTTTGATGAACAGAGCCAGGAACTGCTGGAAGAGGTTCGACCCTCAGACTCCTTCATCATGGTAGAAACAACTGCCTACTTTGAGGCCTATCGGCATGTGTTAGAAGGGTTGCAGAAAGTGCAGGAAGAAGATATCCCATTCCAGAAGTACATCGTGGAATGTGATGCAGAGGTGAAGGAGCCAGCATACCTCACAGAGGATACTGCCTACAACTTTGCACCCTTGATAAAGAAGTCACGTGAAGAGATATACCCTGATGATTTGAGAAATGTCCACATTTTAGATCCCAAGCAATGGCTTTCAATGGAAGCCTTGAAATTAGATGAGTCTCAGATGCAGGCATTGAATCTTGCACTCACCAAGGAGCTGGCTATTATCCAAGGACCTCCTGGGACTGGTGAGAAATATTTGCTTAGTCTCTTTAATTTAAGGAGTTTTCCTTGATTCCTTCATTTAGGGAGATTAGCTTCAGAGAAAGCCATCTGTACTGTCTCCAAAACTTTAATTCCATGCCTAATCAATATTTGAGTGGCTCAGTTAGTGTGAGTTCTGGAGACAGTTAATATCCTCAATACTCATATCTGATCTTGCTCATTGCCCACCTGGATGCAAGTAGACACCAACTGCACTGTTGGCTCTGCTTGTGTAATGGGGTGAAAAAATTTTCAATCACCTTTGAGAACGTGGTACCTCTTGCTGTGCAACAGTTTATTTTTCTTCACAGCGTGTTAGAGTGTTGGGAGTGTTCAGCCATGAACCTGTGTGTGAATAAAGTATTTCAAGATTGACTGTAATTCGTTTGAATGGTACCTGATTTCAATGAGCACCAGTGCTTTTATTCCACTGGTATGTGTACGTTTCATGTGCAGCCAACTGTCATGTGTGAAGCCAGTATCAGAGGGGGCCAGGGGTTGCAGTGGCAGATACATCAGACCTGGACACAGGATTTTATTATCCAAAAGACAACATTCTTGTAGAGGGTGGCCTTGCTCAGCTACAGACAAAGTCAGTGTCATGCTACTTCCTTTACATTTTGTAAGCTGAACTCACCCTGGGATCAGTTCTCTTACTCCAGACCAGATTGGCAGCCTAGAAGGAAGTCTTACATCTGTTTTTGATGATTCCTGTGTTGCAAGACACTCATAGAGGGTGGGTTACCCTTTTCTGTTTCTGTGCTTGTTTTGCAGGGAAAACTTACGTGGGTTTGAAGATCGTTCAGGCTCTTTTGACTAATGAACGTGTGTGGCAAAGCACTCCCTACAAGTGTCCCATCCTTATAGTCTGCTACACTAACCATGCACTGGATCAGTTCTTAGAAGGTAAGAGTACCAGCAAGTAGAATGGAAAGCCAGGTAGAATTATAGAGTGGGTTGAGTTGGAAGGACCTTAAAGATCATCTTGTTCCAACCCCATTGCTGTGAGCAGGTCCACTAGACCAGGTTGCTCCAAACTCCACCCAGCCTGGCCTTGAACACCTTCAGGGATGGGGGATCCACTGCTTCTCTGGGCAACCTGTTATTAGAACTTGTGATTAGAAATTATAGTATAAGTCTTACTCTACTCATCTTATGGCATGGTAACCTGCCCTTTTGGTTTGCTTATTTTTTTAGTGACCTCATTGATAGAGACTGAAAAACCACTCAAACCAATCCACTGTAGCATTTGCAGTCAATACGTGTTTTCCCTACTCCTTGTCCTACTGCAGAAAACAGCTTGCCCCTTTAGTACTAATATTTCTCTTTCATTCACAGGAATATACTCATTCCAAAAACAGGGGATAGTGCGTGTTGGGGGCAGGAGTAGCAGTATGATGCTGCAGCAATTCACCTTGAAGGAGCTGAGGAGGGTGTCTGACTTGAGATTTGAATTGCCAGAGGACTTCTGCAGAGACTATGAGAATGTATGTGTCAACCCCACTGGAGATGATGGACTGGGTTGCCTGTACTTTGGAGGAGATAACTAAACCTCCTCCACACCTGGTCTTTCACTTTGTGTTACACTGGAGACAGACTCTTAATTTTTCTGTCAATTCCTTGTCCTGCTCTTTCTGAACTTTGGTTCTCTGAGTGTGACGCTGCCTCCCTTCTCTTTGTTCTGAGTAGGTAGTCAGTGAGATGAAAGAGGCTGAGCGGGAGCTCCAAGAAGGAATAATGGAGTTGGAATACTCAACATATGGAGTTATGCATGCAAGCTGCTTGAAAGAATACATTGAGCCCCAGCACTGGAAAAGTCTGATGAAGGGTCTGGTAAGAGAAGTCCCTTTCTTCTGAGTCAACAGTCCCAGTGTATGCTTTACTATCCTTTCTGCTGTTAAGTCTGAGGTTCCCCAAGCACACAACTTTTTAGCATCACTTGGCTACTAGAAAAGTGAGGGAGTGAATAGCAAACTGCCAAATGACAGTAGTCTGGACTAGATAGGGCAAGCAGAGGCTTTAAATTTTGCTCCTTCAAACTGCAGAGATTCTTTATCAGCATAAAAATACAAGTGCCCAAATGAAAGCCTTTTAAACTGAAGGCTTAAACTGAAGGCCCTTTCTGAAGATTTGGGGCTGCTTGGACTTTCTAGCTCTGGAGTATCTCTCAGGGGGAAGATACTAGTTCTAGTTGCCTGCTGCTGCAAGGTGCTGCTTTGGCATCATCCTAGGACTCTGAAATGCAATAGGCCTGGCTGATTTGACTTTCTTTATATTAGGATAACAAGGAGTTTCACTACAGTGGTTCACAGCACTCAGTGATTCTGGAGTGGCTGGGTCTTGGTGAATCTGTCTTCACCCAGGATGCTGCAGAGAACATACGGGCTGAAAATCCAGGTAAAAAGCAAAACAATAAAAAAATCAAACACCAGAAAAACACCAACCCCTCCCCCATTCTCTACAGATGTGTTTGCCTAAGCAGTGTGTGTGTGCCAGAAAAGAGACATTGCTACTTAACAGGCACAGAACAATGTGTTACTGTAAGGAAGTGGAAAGGGGATTAACCCTGATTTCCATCCTGATCTGACTCCTGCAGTGTGATCCTGCTGGAGTGGCTGTGGCTTACTGGATGTGTCTGATGACTCTCACAGGTGACCAGCAGGAGAGAGAGGAGTGGGAAGGTGAAGCAGAAGAGGAGCTTTTGGCGATCCCAGAGATGGCTAATCTGATTGAAGCTGAGAGAATGATTGAGGATGAGAAGGCAGAGGAGCCTTGGAGGAAGGATGAGAAAGATCATGGAGCTGCTCATAGACTAGCCAGTGCGATGTTGGCTATGCAGCTGGAGAACCAGCAAAGAGTAACAGTACAGGAGCCCAGCAAGTGGGAGGTAACTGCATGCATTAGCATGCTCTGGCTCTGCTTGACTGTGTAAAGAATAATATGGGGATGGTAATACAAAAGACCCTTTGTGCTGTAACTGCTTATTGGGAAGCTGGTTTTTTCTGCAGACGACTGCTGACCAGAGGAAGAAGATGAAGCAGAAGATGAAGGTTGAGCTCCGTAAACAGGATGCAATGACAGAGTCAGAGGCCAAGGCTATTCAGGATCTCTGGCAACTTGACATGAGCTCCCGCTGGAGGCTTTACAGGTGACAAAGTTATTTTGCAGGGTCTGTCAGGGAAGCATTTCCTAGGATTGTTACAGTTTGTAAACTCTCTGTCAGGCCATGGTGCTTCTGTCCATATCTGTTCAGCTCCCTATTTGAAGATGCTTCCCCATATTGCGTGAGCAGCAGTGTTGTTCCCTGCATGTGTGTGTGTGCTCAGAACTAAGTGCAGACAGTAATAATATGTTGCCCAAAAGATATGGAGGAAGTTTTGAACTGAATTCAGTCAGAACTTCTGGATCACCATCCTGTTTTCCTTGCTGTGTGTGATAATGACTCTTTTCTTCTCAGGCTTTGGTTGCAGACTTACCAGGGTTTTATTCGGCAAAGCTATCTGGGGAGTGAACTGGAGTATCAGGCAGCAGCAGACAGGCTGAAAAAACTGAAGCTTCAGAAAGATTTCTGCATTCTTCAGGGGGCCAAAATTGTGGGAATGACAACTACAGGTGAACAGCAGTTTGGAAGCAAACCAGTATTGCACTGCTCCCAGTAATGGTTAAATAACCTTGTTGCCAAAAGATTACTATCATGTGCTGCTTCACAACCTAGTCAGGCTCAGCATTAGTCTGCAGCCTTTTTAATCTCTGACTCCCTTTGCAAATGTGGATATAGTGAAAGTTGTCAATTAGTGGCATGAACAGTCTCTGTGCACTTTTGCACTCCTACCATCTCAAGCAGCATTCTCCTAATAGAAATGCACCACTTGTGCCTGAGTAAGACACAGCTAATATCTGAACTGCTATCCCCACAGCACCTTCTAGTGCTAATAGTGCTAAGGTTTATTTAAGTGTTTATTTATTTTTTAAGATTTATTTATATGTGTAGATCAACATATTGCATGTATCTTATGTCTGAAGGGAGCATTGAAAAAATGGTCAAGGCAGGCATAGGACTGATCCCCACCTGCCTTCTATAATAACTCCTCATATAGAAGCCATCCCTGGTATGGTGCTGTTTTAAAATTCAGAAAGCTGAGTCTTGAAATGGGGAAACTTGGGAAGAACCCCAGTGTTTCCTCTCCCTGAAAGCTCTTGTCATACTGTTTGCATGTGATTGTGTCCTCCTAAGGTTTGTCTTCTGTCCTTGCTCAGGTGCTGCCAAATACCGTCAGATCTTACAATATCTAGAGCCTCGAATTGTCGTTGTAGAAGAGGCAGCAGAGGTGCTTGAGGCTCACACCATTACTACTCTGAGTAAAGCTTGCCAGCACCTCATCCTCATTGGAGATCACCAGCAGGTAACTAATGCCTCTAACTGCTGTGCAAATGAACTAGAACCTTTTGAACAAACACTACGTTGAAAAGTTGCCAAGACTTGCTGTTCCCCAGTTTCCACAGATACTGTAGGTCCTGCCTCATGTTGTAGTTTTGAAGTAGAGCTGCTGTGAGACTGACATTTTAGTTTAATTGATATGATTTTGCATGTGCTTCAATTGTGACTGTAACTAACTTTGATATTTAGTACTTCTGCAAGAATCCAGTCTCTGGCCTTTCAGTGGAGGACCAGTGACAGAACAGGAGATGAATGAAAAAATCTTACTAACATATAGGAAAAGTGCTTAAACACAGACCTCCCATCCCTTCTGTTTCAGTTGCAGCCCAGTGCAAACGTATATGACCTGGCCAGGAACTTCAATCTGGAAGTCTCTCTCTTTGAACGGCTGATCAAAGTGGATTTCCCCTTTGTCTGCCTGAAATACCAAGTAAGGAAAAGCTGTAGAAAACTTCACTGCACTTGCATTTAGGTTGTTTTAAGTTCGTAGTACACTTAAGTTTATATTTCTACTCTAAGAGCAGCCTAAAAGATAAGAATGTACTATTTAATTTGGGAGAAGAATGGTAGGAGCTGTCAAACTGCCACAAACAGTGTTCCAGTAGATTTCCAGTTATTCAGTGACTTGTCCACAGCACTGTAGTTCCCAAGTTTGGGTGCAAAGAACATGGCTTTTTGTGGCATCTGAAACTTCCAGAACTTTGAAGAGTGACAGCACAATTCTTTTCAGGCTGCTTCCTGATATTTATAGCTAAATTTCTATAATCATCTATCTTGGTGACTGGAGAAGTTCATTCTACCACCAGCAGTCCTGTATTAAAACTACCTAAAAGTAGTAACCTAGTAGTGGTTAGGGTGAAGTGCTGGCTTTTGTTATCTATAATAGTGTTCTTAGATTTGCACTGAAACCAGCATTCTTGTACAACAACCTTACCAAGTGATTTTCTTGAAGATACTCTGCTACTCCCACTCCTGTAGTTGGTGGTGATGTCCCCCAGCAATGGGGTAGGGAAGAGCAGGAATTGGGAAGTGCTCCCTTCTTGTCTTTTACTGAAAAGTCATCTCAGTGACGTATTCAGCCACAGTCTGTGCAGTGGAGCAACAGAATATTGACAGGGAAATGTGATGCTCCTTCCTCAAGACTGATAGAGCTGCTTTGTGTTTCAGCACCGCATGCGTCCTGAAATTGCAGAACTTATCAGTCCTCATATATACCAGAAGCTGGAGAACCATCCCTCTGTCCTGGAGTATGAGAACATAAAAGTGAGTTTTCAGCAATCCAAGTAATTGCTTTTGTGCCCTGTTACTGGCTAAATGAGTTTGTGTGAAAGTCTATAAGGATTTCAAATTCTTAGACCAAATTCAATGATTGAAATTTATGGCCAAATTAAGGAAATGTGGGATATAGAATTAAGCGAGTAATTTGTAGTTCTTCTGGCATTAGTGATGGTGGACACTGAAAATGGATCCAGTACTGATGACTTTAAGAGAACAATAGAAAATAGATGGGTGAACAAAAGAACTGTAGGAGATTAAAAGCTACATATGCACAGTATGTGAAACTCCAACATAAGATAGGTGACTTGATTACTGGAACTCTTCTTCCTTGGGTTCTCTGGCCATTTTACCAATAAACAACATGTGCAAACAAGTTCTATTCATCTTACAAGTATAAAATAATTACTTGCTGTCTAACATGCACAATAAACAATCATAATTTAATAATTTATAAGCCTTAGAATGCTTGTCTTGGGTATTGGTCAGAAGAAATCTCAGTCTTTGCTTCTTCTTTAATGGTAGTGAGTTCCCATCTAAACACTATCTTCTAACTTTTATTTCCCCACTCTAATTGGGATTTCATGTATCTCCATGTTGGTGCTTTTCTTGCATCTTTGAATTATTAACAATCATATCTCTTTCTGTAATTTTCCCTTGCTTATCTTGTACAGCCCTTTTCTGCAGACTTGCTTGCAGCTCTCTATCACAGCTTAACTATTTCCCCACAAATCTGAGCCAAAGTTACACTTCTGAGCTGATGGCCTTGGATCTCTGAAACACAAGTAACTGAATACCCTGGAGAAAGAATTGGAGGTAGTTACAGAAACAGGATTACAGTAGCTTAGCCTATGTAAACCTCTCTTTGTAAAAAAACCCAATAGTAATTAGTTAAAAGTTTTTTTAACTGGATGAGAGAAACTTACTGAAAAATGCCGAAGTCAGACAAGAGAAAATTTGTACTGAAGATTTAATTACTAGAATAAGCTATCTGGGAAAGTAGCAGAGCTGGTAAGTGACTACTGGAGTCCCAGCATTCCTAGTTTTTCTGATGAAAGAGCAATCCTCCTTGGTGCTTTGTTTTTACTGCAGCAACACAGAAGGCATGTTTTAGGCAAATGCACTGGTAAGTTGCTATTTTTTTCCTATGTGGCCAAAACAAGACATTGTTCATACCATGAATATGTTTTGAGAAATGTGACTAGCATTGTTCTCTTTTCTATAACCTGGAAAGAGGAACATCTCTGAAAAGATAGGGAATTAGATCATCCACAAGAATGGATTTCATATTAGGATACTGAGATGTTACCAAAAATCTGAAATGAGAATTAAGCTTATTAATCACATTTGATCAATAACCTTTGGAAATCTAAGAGGAAGTCACCTAAGTACACAGTAATTGCATAGTGTAGTCCTCTCCCTAAAAGTCTTCTTGTCAGTGGATAATCAAGGATGTGGAAACAGGGTGGGGGACTGAAGCTAGAATTCTCTTTCTGACATCCATTCTCTTGTTTCAGGGTGTTTCATCTAACGTCTTCTTTGTGGAACATGACTTCCCTGAGCAAGAGATCCGGGAAGGGAAAAGCCACCAGAACACACATGAGGCTGAGTTTGTAGTGGAACTGTGCAAATACCTCTTGTGTCAGGATTATCAACCTTCTCAGATAACTATTCTCACTACTTACACTGGACAGCTTTACTGTCTACGTAAGCTCATGCCAGTGAAGATCTTTGAAGGTGTGAAGATTCATGTAGTAGATAAGTACCAGGGAGAGGAGAATGATATTGTCCTGCTGTCACTGGTTCGGAGCAACAAAGAGGAGAGAACTGGGTTCTTGCAGATCCCTAATCGGATATGTGTAGCATTGTCCAGAGCTAAGAAAGGGCTGTATTGTATTGGAAACATGAGAATGCTTAGCAAAGTTCCTCTCTGGAGCAAGATCATTCACACCCTTCGAGAGAAAGGTCACATTGGCCATTCCTTGATGCTTTGCTGTCAAAATCACCCTGAAACCAAGACACTGGTATCTACAGCTGCAGACTTCAGCCAGGTCCCAGAAGGAGGCTGCAGTCGTCCCTGTGAGTTTAGGTTGAGTTGTGGACATGTTTGCACAAGGGCATGTCACCCCTATAACATGGACCACAAAAACTACCAGTGTCTGAAGCCTTGTCAAAAGGTGCTTTGTGCAGATGGGCACCGCTGTCCACAGCCGTGTTATGTGCCCTGTGGACAATGTTCCACCAAGGTAGAGAAAACTATTTCTAAGTGTGGCCACACGCAGATGGTGCCATGCTCTACTCCAGAGAGTAAATTTACATGCCTAGAAAATTGCCAGAAAAAGTTGAAGTGTGGACACGCATGCAGCAATTTCTGTGGGGAGGAATGCACGAAGCAATGTCATGAACAGGTTACAGTCACACTAAAATGTGGCCATGAGCAGCAAGTTCAATGCTGGATCGCTGAGAGGGAACATGAGATGCCTGTGAAATGTAACACTAAGTGTTCTGTCACACTGGCATGTGGTCATGTATGTTCAGGCTCCTGTTATACTTGCTTTGGAGGAAGATTTCATAAGGCATGTGACAGGCCATGCAAGCGCTTCTTGATCTGCTCCCACAAGTGCCATCAGCCTTGTACTACAGAGTGTCCTCCCTGTCAGCTGAAATGTGAGAACTATTGTATTCACAGCAAGTGTAACAAGAAATGTGGAGAAAGCTGTGTTCCTTGTGCCGAGCCATGTGAGTGGCAGTGCCAGCACTACCAGTGCACCAATCTGTGCTCTGAGCCGTGCAATAGGCCTCGCTGCAATGTGCCATGTGCTAAGCTACTGTGCTGTGGTCATCCTTGTGTTGGATTGTGTGGAGAGCCCTGCCCAAAGAAGTGCCTTGTTTGCGACCGTGAGGAACTCACTCAGATCTTTTTTGGCTTTGAGGATGACCCAGATGCTCGATTTGTACAGCTTGAAGACTGTGGCCATGTCTTTGAGTCCCAAGGCCTTGACCATTATATGGATGAAGATGATGATGTCATCAAGCTGAAGGTGTGCCCTATGTGTCAGACACCCATCAGAAAGAATTTGAGATATGGCACCAGTGTGAAAAGGCGGGTGGGTGAGATAGAACAGGTGAAACACAAAATACAAGGCCCGGCACAGGAAATCGAGTCTAGCAGATGCAGACTGCAGGCTGAACAGAATGTTCTGAGGGCTAGTCTACCCCAGAAGTACTCCATGCTGAAAGATAAACTAGAAGCTTCTGATCTGTCCACAAAGAGTATTGGACTAATTGAGAACCTGCTTAACTTCTACAAACGTGTAGCAGACTTAATACGCTCTATGAGCAAAATTGCTGCGAATGAGAGAGAAGGGCTGAAAAAGCGGCTGGATGAAGTCCAGGAGTGGCTGGATAAACCACGCATCAGTTTTACAGAACAGGAGCTCTCTGACCTGCAGTCCGAGATCCAGAGACTGACTTATTTGACGAACCTTTTGGCAAGGTGCAATGCTTCAAGTAGGATGATCTCCCCAGTGCTTGCTGCAGAGATTGCCAGTGCACGTGAGATCCTGGAAGGGACAAAGAAATTCACAGAGGAGGATGAGGCTGCAGTGAAGGCTCACATGGAGAAAATCAGCACTGAATTGTCTGTGTCACGCCTGGGGCTTTCTGAAGCTGAGCGGGTGCAGATTGTCAAAGCTATTGGCTGTCCCCGTGGGCACTGGTTCAAGTGCAAAAATGGACATATCTATGTGATTGGGGAGTGTGGGGGGGCGATGGAGAGGAGTAAGTGCCCCGAGTGCCATGAAGTCATCGGGGGCACAAACCACACTCTGGACAGCACCAACAGCCTGGCCCCCGAGATGGACGGTGCAACCCACGCAGCCTGGTCTGATATAGCCAACAACATGCTCAACTTTGAAGACCTCCGCCAACTGATGTAGTGGAGTGTGAGCCCCTGTTCCCATCACAGTCACGCACACCCCGCTGCTTCCACGCTCCTCTATCACTAGTAAAGCTCTTCCACGTGGCCTGGTCTGGTCTAGTTTGTGGGGGCCCCCAGGAAGGTGGGTTCGTGCCCTCATTGTGATGCAGAGAGAAGGCCTCTGCTTAGCTTGCTTTTTCAGAACACCTTTAGTTTTTACAGTATCTTTTAGGCCTTAGAGGGTCTTTGTATTTTTGCTTTTTGAGGTGTCTTCGCTTGTTACAGTATTTATAAGGCCTTATTAAGTCTTTTTTTCCGCAGTAATTATTTGTATTTTTGCTCATCAAGGTGCTGTGATTGTTACAGAATTTCTAGATGTCAGAGGGTCTTTGTATTTTTAACCTTGCAGCTGACTTTAATACAATAGGGACTTGTAGAAATGGAACTTTAAGTAAAATAACTGTTTAGAAAGCTAATTTCTTAGGAATAATTATAATAACCCATCAGAAATTTAGAATAATTATAATAGCCGGTAGAATATAGTAATGAAACATAACCATATTAACATGCGTATAAAAGACTTGTAATTCTATGTGTAATTCTATGAGTGGGAAAGGAGGGGACACCCACCTCACTCCCGGGGCAGAATAAACAACTAAGATGAAAAGACTCCTGAGTAGTTTTTACAAGCGGCTTTTTGGCTTCACGCGGGGGCGGGATGGCACAGTTCGTGCCCTCCCCGGGGCGGGACGGGGCGGTTCGTGCCCTCCCCGGGGGCGGGGACGGTGCGGTTCGTGCCCTCCCCGGGGCGGGACGGGGCGGTTCGTGCCCTCCC
>WEIV01006038.1:7693-111312 GCA_013390005.1 Calyptomena viridis | reverse complement strand
CGGGCGGTGCTGGCGCGGGTGCGAGGTGCGGGCCGGGGCCGGGCGGGGTTCGGGCCGAGCCGAGCCGGCTCCCCGCGGGCTGAGCTCTGTCTGTGCCGTTACAGAGGGAGAACCGGGCGAGGGCCGAGAGCCGTTCGAGCTGCCGCGCTTCTGGGACACGCTAGGTACGGGCGGGGAGCGGCCGGGCCGGGCTCGGGGCTGGACCGGGGATGGGGATCCGCGGTGTCGGTGCGTGGCAGAGCTCCCATCCCTGGCGGGTCTCGAGCTGGCGCTTGGCACGTGCCCCCCACTCATGGAATCAGGTTGGAACAGACCTTTAAGATCATCGAGCCCAACCATCAACCCAACTCTGTAACGCCTAAACCATATTGGCTGACCCAGACACCGCTTAAACACCTCTAGGGATGGTGACTCCCATCACCTCCCTGGGCAACGTGTTCTGGGGTCTGACCACCCTAACAGGGGTCACCCGGCACTCCAGGGTGTGGGTGTTGGCAGGGCAGTGGCCGATATTGAATCGTTGATACAAGATTTATTAAGCCTTTTGTCTCTGTGAAAGCCTCCCAGCACATCCTGGTATAGGGGTCATGGACCTGGATGCAAACTGGGGTTGTGGATATCACTACCAGCCAAGTAAAACAAAAGAGAAAAAGGAGGAAAGGAGACAGGATATAAGCTACATGCNCTGACCACCCTAACAGGGGTCACCTGGCACTCCAGGGTGTGGGTGTGGGTGTTGGCCGATATTAAATCGTTGATACAATATTTATTAAGCCTTTTGTCTCTGTGAAAGCCTCCCAGCACATCCTGGTATAGGGGTCATGGACCTGGATGCAAACTGGGGTTGTGGATATCACTACCAGCCAAGTAAAACAAAAGAGAAAAAGGAGGAAAGGAGACAGGATATAAGCTACATGCATGGCACAAATACACCATGGAATTTTACTTTGTAGTGGGTTTTATTTTGTGTCTCTATGTCTTGGAAGTAATTGTATCAAGTAGTGTCATGAGGTGTGTTGCTCATCAAGGTGCTGTGTTCTTTTATCTTTTACCTCAATTAATTTCTCTTCTTTTGCTCCCTTTTTTCTAGGTCAGACATTCCAAGTAACATCACAGGAAGCTACAAAGCTCAGTCTGGCATTCTCAAGGCCTCCACTACCTTCTGCAGAGGTGAGTGAAAGCCTTCACAGACTGAAATTGGAGTGTGAATGACAAGCTTCAGGAATCTCTTAATTCACTTGACTAAAGCAATTTGATTCAGAGCAAACAAGGGATGTTGCTGTGGGCTGTACATTGGAGAGTGTATTCATCCAGTTCAGGAACTGCCAGAGAACTAATGTCTATGAGTTAAGGAGACATACTTAATAGAAATATTCGTACATTCTTTAACACTTGCAGCTGTTTGCTGATAGAGACAGAATATTGGAGAATGGAGACCTTAGATCTAGCAAAGAATATGCCATATTTTTGCTATTAATTGCTGGAAGTTTGTCACACCTGTGTTTGGAGGAGAGGAAATAAAAAGATCTCCAGTTCAGAATAATGATCTAAGCTACTTCTTCCTCTCTGGTGCATAATCACCACACCAGGGTGCATTTTGTTACCAAATCATGAAGTGGGTTATGATGCATACATCTTGTTTATTGTATCTTCTGGTTCTGTGTTTGTTTCTCAAGCAGGATGGCCATTACTATGTTTCCCTTTTCTCAAAGCAGTCTGAAAACCAGTGATTGCTTGTGAGACTTTCTGTATATGCTGCAGCTAATCCACAGGTGATCCTTTTGCCTCTCCATTTTCAGGATTGCCAGAAGCTGAGTGAAGATGTCCAGAATGCCATTCTTGCAGTTGCCACAGTGTACTACTGGCTCCCCAAGGGCCAAGGTGAGATAGTGATAGCAAGGCAGGCACCACTATAGGAGGTGATAGTTCTTTCATCACTGTATAAAGAAATACAGTATTTTGGAGCATAATCTGAGAACTGGCATCTGCAGGAAAGAAAGTTTTCATTAGCAGGTTATCTCATTATCAGTTATTCTGTAGACTTTCAGCATGTTTATGAATGAACTGCTTGTCTGCCTACTCCTGCAGATATCTATCTGTGGAAGAGTGATAATGTAGGAGGTTGTACAGTTGATCAAGCATTCGCATCTATGAAATAGTGAAATTCTTATCCAGAGTCCTTTTTAACTGGGAAGGATTTTGCTTCACAAAATACCTGTAACTTCATTTATATAGTGTATCCACAAAAACAGAGCAGTCTGTGTGTTCATCTTCAGCAGTTGCTTTCTGTCAATGCTGACTTTGTGGCAACTTTCTTGCTCTTTCTCAATCTCAACCAGGTACTACCCTTCGGAAGATGGTACGAGATGCTACCACTGAAGTAGTGGAAGGGATGATCCAGCTCACAGACACAATTCTCAGTGCTCCAGTGGAGAGGTTGTAATTTTCTATCATGTGATTCTATGATTTTAGGATAATTTTCCAGAAAAAAAAGGAAGAAAAAGTTACAAGTATACTTGTTAGTAAGTAACAAGTGCAGATTGCTTCCTAAGGGAAGTGGGGAGGAAGAAGCAGAGCACTGTTGGAAGCAGGAAGGGGCAGTGGCCTCATCAAGAAAGGCTCAGTTCCCCAGGATCTGAGTGAGCAGAGCAGTGCTGGTGAGAGTGGTGGGATTCATTGGAGAGTTCAGATCATCAGACAAGCCCATAGGGATGAGTTCAAGCTGGAAAGTCAGGCCTGTAAGGCAAGATCAGGATCGGGGCCAGAGAGAGTGACCAGCATCAGACACCATCCAGCAATTGACTGTTACACTGAGTTGGATCTGAGATCAGGGCAGGAAGGCCAAATGAGTGGGTCAGGATCCAGGTCAGAATCAAGGGCACATGAGACTGGGTGCAGACAGAGCTGCTGCACAGCTGGGATGGAGCACAAAGAGGGCCCAGTGAAGGAACCTTGGGGTAAAAGCATCTGCAAGGGTAAGGTTGGGCTGGCCCTCACTTTTAGCTTTCTTCCCAGTGCCTCCTGTCAGCAAAGGAGCTGAACTTGTACTTAGCCAACTAAACTCCTCAACTGAGCCTACTAAACCATGAGGAAGGTGAAATACACTTAATGCCCTTACAGTACCCTCTTGTCCCAGTAACTGAGTTAGATACATCTGCCTACATGGACAATACATTTGTCCTGTTGGTGACAAGGAAAGATGCTGGGAGCAAGATTCCCATGCAGGTGCTGGATAGCATCTGAACTCTGGCAGTTTTTGCCTTTGGAGTGAGCTGTCATGCAATGATTGCACTACTTTATAAAGCTAGTTATTGGACCGCTATGGACTGTTTCCTCTTTTTATGGATTACACACCACTGCTCTTAGGCAGAGGTCAGCAATCTCTAATACAGACTTGTGATTTCCATGGATTCTGAAAGATAAATAATATGCCTAATCATCTTGAGAGACCTTTGTAAGACTCTGTTGCTTCTTGTTCCAATGGATAATGAAGCACAGTAGGAGCCAGCACTACTTGCTTTAAACAGACATGAAATGCTAGTGACAAGCTGGCTGGTGATGTCTCTGCAGCAGAACTTATACTAGTGTGCATCATCTTTGGTGCAGAAAGTAAAAACACGGTGGTGTTTATAAAATGTGTCACCGAAGTGGTGTTTATAAAAAGTGATGGTAATAAAAGCATGGTGGTGACATTATTGAGTTTAACTTTGGGGGGTTTTCTTTTGTTTCAGCTTGTCTCAGGAGCAGCTTATATCAACTGGAGGTGTGTGGGAGGCGTGTGAGCAAGTGTCCAACCTGCCACGAGGTGAGTGTTGTAAATGCAGAACAACAGAAACTAGGATGTGTTGTCTTGGAATACCAATAGCCTTTGCAAAGGCATTCTAGCTGGTACAATGAAAGCTCACTCATTCTCCAAAACCCGGCTGGTTTTGAAATGTATAAGCTTGGAAGTCAGGCGAAATTTTTTGCATGACAACAGTACAGCTCTGAGCTCTGCAAAAAGTATGATCCTACAATCTCAAGATCTAATGATGGCAAACCTATATTAAGGTTATTGCAAACTGATTTGAAACAGTGGGCTGCCACAGTTTTCATCCTTTTGCTTTTGCAGATAACCAGGCAGCAGTTGTGTCAGCTCTGGCTGCATGTCTAGGTGTGGTCAAGGATGCTGTGGAGGAGATGGAACAAGTAAGGAAACCCCAAAGCTTTAGAGGAGCCTGCAGTGGTGGATTCATGGACTCAGAATATTCTGAGTTGGAAGGGACACACAGGGATCATTGAGTCCAACTCCTGGCCCTACACAGAACACTCCAACAATCCCACCATGTGCCTGAGAGCATTGTCCAAATGCTCCTTGAACTCTGCCAGGCTTGGGGCCATGACCACTTCCCTGGGGAGCCTGTTCCACTGCCCCACCGCCCTCTGTGGTGGTTCAGTGATGGAACACAGAGATTGTTTTATATACAGGCTTTGATTTAAATTGGCTCTGATATGACCTAGATTATTGTTTTATGCATGGATTTTAATGAGTTTTTAATCTCAAGCCTGGTTTACTTTACATAAGATTTCCATAAAGCCATGTCCTGAATTGGAAATAGTGGGAGGTGTGGGAGGTTGATTTAAGAATGGCAGTATTCACCAGGTTCTTGCTGTTTGCACTGTTGAATTAGAGCGGAGGATTAGTTTTTCTCAATCCAGTCCTTCTAACTGAGATAGCTCTTTTAATCATTTCTATGATGTCTAGATGATATTTTCCCTTTCCTTATGGGTACTGCTGGAATTGATGTCAGGTTCTGGGCTTTTAGTGGATCTGTGTTCTCAGGCACTGGTGGAAGGGCAGGATCCCTATGGTGACATCATGGAAGATGAAGAGCTGGGCTTTCGGGGCAACAGAGACACATATTGGTCAGAAGCTGACAGGCAGCTGCTTGGCTCCTGCATGGGATTAATGAAGGCTTCTAAAGCTTGCCTGAAGAAGGTACTGGGTGCAGTGAAGGCCCATGGCAAAGCTGATTCTCCAGAGCATATTGCTCAGCTGGATGACATTGCAGATATTGCCAACGAGATCAGTCCAAGGTAAGCAGGTCTCTCCCCATGCTGCTTTTGCCCTAGAGCAGTCCTGGACTTTCTCAAGGTCTACAGAACAAATTAGGACAACCTTCATTATACTGGAGCTGTGAGCAGGTGGTGGATGCAGGTGTGGTGAGAAAACTATTGGGGCATAAGCTGTTGAGAGTTGTGCAGGTCAGGAGAGGAACAGTTTGGAGTGGAGCTGTGGCCACATCTCACTTCATGGTGAGAGAGGGCACATGGGTCAAAGGAGCAGCACATGAGTACAACTGGTGTTTCCTTGCACTGTTGTTCCTGACTTATGTTCAGGGTTGGGTAGCTTTGATCAGGGTCCTTGAGCTGTGCTATCAGGACCTTTCTTCCATTGCTTCCCTCTTTCCTGTTCTAGTGTTGATGAACTGGCCCTGAGCATGTACCCACCTGTGAACCCACTGCCTGTGCGACTTAATGTGAGTATGTGCAGCCTGCATGGGACTGAACGTGGCAGAAGCAAGTTGGAGGGATTATGTGGCTGTCCCAATAATATCTTAGGGAAAGAGTGCCTTTTGGTTCTTGCACACTTAGTTTCCTTCAGGTGAAAATACATTCCTCATCTTTAACTCTTCAGGGAAGAGCAAGGCCACTCAAAGCTTTAGCTCTGAACTGTGATCAGTAGAGATGTCCAGTGACAGAACCTCAGGAAAGTGAGGTCTGAGCCTGGCAATGTACTGCATGTGTACTTCCTTCCTTGGGTAATGCAGTCTAGCTCAAATGAAGTTATCTAAATTAAAAATACAAGTGAAAAACTCTTACAGTGAGCGTGTCGAAACACTGAAACAAGCTGTTCAGAGAAGCAGTGGAATCTACATCTTTGGCACTACTCAAAACTTGAGTAGGCAATGTTCTGGCAACCTGACTGAACTTTGAGATGTGCCTTGCCTTGAGCAGGGTTTTGTACTAGGTAACTTCCAGAGGTCCCTTGCATCATAAACTAATTACAGATCTTCTCATATCTGAGATTTTTTTATTCTTAATTCTGTTTTCATGCCTTTGGCCAGTAGCTTGATTTTTGGAATAGAAAAGAAAGTATTATTTAATATCAAATTTCATTAAAGTCAGTAACTTGTAACTTCATACCTTTATATCAGTTACCAATTTCTAATCAGCTTATCTTTTTTTTTTTAAAAGCATTTAAATGTATGCTTTAAAAACCAATCTGTTGGGGTTTTTTTTACCTGTCCAGCCAGCAGTAGGTTGGGAGACACTTCCAGCATGGCAGTGATAGATAACTTAATTCTGCAGCAGAATTGGTGGCAGTTTTACTCATTCTTGGTTGTTAAGCATTCCTGTATCTGTTTTTCTTTTCTAGTACTGCTGAGACCCTATTTTTCCCTGTGTTTGGTTCACTTTATTTCCCTTTTGTTTCTTTCTAGGCTGCTAAGTTGGCCTCAGTGTTAAAGAAAGTCTTAGAGATTGCCAAGTAAGTATGAGCTACAGTTTTATAAATGTATGTTCCCTGCTATGAAGGTTGGGACATTTCTGCCTCATGTCAAATATGACTCATTTCTAGGCAGTAAATGCTGGCATTTTGGAATTATTTGGAATAATTGTGATGTTATCTAGTCACAGAGGGTTGGGAATAAGAGAAGGGTGGTAGGGATGAAAGTGGTTCCCACTGAAGACACACACATTTGTGTTAAGGTTTGGGTCTACAGACATGGATGTGTGGCCTCTGTCTCTCTGGGGCTATAGCAGCCCTGTTTTAATACTGTTGTTATTCAGCACTTCACATTACTCATGTGTTGCCTGGATGCATAGTAAGTTACCCAGGAGGCTTTCCTAATGAATTTCCTCCACTTTTGCAGGACAAGCCATGTATGTCCACCATCAGAGGAAGGCTGGGTGCAGTTTCTAAATGGAGCAGTAGATCACAACATGAACAAAATCAAGAACTTCACACAGGGTCAACTTTAGCTCTTCTGTGCCTGTGTGTGTTGCTGCCACTGGCTCTGGCATGTGCTTTTCCAGTGAATCTTGCTGTTCTTCAGCTGCTCAGAGAATGATGAGAACAATGTTTTTAGGACTTTTAATCGCTGCCACTTGGAAAAACTTTTCCAGGGAGTTGCTCTTTGCCATTGCAGAAGGCCTCATTTTACTTGGATTCTTGGGATGATGCAGTGCTGCATCTTAATGTGCCCCGTTCTTCACACATCACAGCTGCTGTGGGGTTCAACAATAAAATATTGCTAGATTTGCATCAGTTGCTTTATCTGTCTTCAAGGGGCAGAGGATATATACAGAAGGAAAGGGTCTTGCTGCTTTTGCAAGCAGCCCAAAGAATAATTATAAAATATGTTGCACTGTTGCTATTACCTGTCTAACCTTAGACAGTGAATGACCTTTCTCTGTTTACTCAGAAAGCAGCAGAAAATTCTGTTTACTGCTTTACCAATGTCAAGGACCTGTAGGGGGTGAAGAGTTTATCTCTAGAGAAATAATTACATTTATCATCACTTTAAATTTCCAGGATATCCTTTCTTTTTGTCACAGGTAGGGAAAGTGACTAAGCAGTGGTAGGTTCAGCACATGTGTGTGGTGAGAAATGCAGTGTCTGCTTGAGGATTCAGCCCATCTTTGTCAGAGTAAGGTTCAGGTTCTGCAACTGGAGAGTGAACATAGTTGGGTTTGTACAAATAATCAACATCAGACATGGTTTAAAATACAACTTTTATTAAACTGTTAATACTATGCTTGCCTAAGAGTTCAAAACACAAATAGTGACTACTCTTCTGTAAGCAGGACAGCAGGATCTGTTCTCAGTTGAGCCTCAGCAGCTGCAATGTCAGTAGTTTTGTAGCTCTTCAGGTTCTGGAGTTGACGGCAGGTGAAATGTGCAGTGAGTCTTCTGGGCCCTGCTCGGATGGGGGTGAAGGGGACTTGCAGCTCTTGAGTGCTTTTGGCTTGCACAGAGCCCAACCTGAAGGGCAAGAAGGAATTATACAGGAATCACACCTCTTTGTATTTCTACTTCCCAAGGCCTAGGAGATGCATTTGCTGGACAGGAGTGTGGTGCCAAAAAACCCAAACTAAAATAAAATAAAATAAAAAAAAAATAGAAGAAAGCTGGCAATTGCCTAAACTACCACAGTAGAATTGTCATCTGACAGTAGTTTGAGAGGGAGATAGGACAGGAGGGTCGAAACTTCCTGTGGAGGTATCTAAGGTGACTTTGTCCTCATTCAGCTTCTTGAAAGAAGTGGGTGTTTGTCCTATGAAGGGGAGCATGACTTTTTGGATAACTCTTGGCTACATCCCATTGCCTTGTTCTTCACCAAAGGAGGGGAAGACACCACTACAATTGTACCCAGGGACTGTCTTTATTGCTTACAGTGGTTAATGGGTGGAAAGGTGTCACAAACAGTGTAGTTTAACTGCACTTAAGGATGTTCAAGTTGCTCACTAAAAAGTAATTGATTTCTCAACAGCAAATAATTTCTAAACTTCATGGCTCATTTCAGTGACCTCTAACTGTTGTCTTATTTAATGTGTGTTTCTGGCTAAGTCTTGTGGTATTTCTGTTATCCTTTTTGTTGGCAGGAGGCTTTCCTTTTGCTGTCTAGGCCTTTGGGGTTGAAGCTTTCACAGATGTCATATTGGCTTCAATTTATATATTACACATCTGTTGAAAGTCCTGTTAGTTGTTTTTTCTCCTTTTCAGTGCAAAAATCTTCTGTATTATCTAAATAAAACATGAGATGCCTGGGCCTTACATGCTATACCAGTATCTTCCTGCCATTTTATTGCCTGTTTTTTGGAGGGACAGCCTTTCCTGTGCAAGGGTTTCTCTAGCTTGCATTGTGTCTCTTTCCATTTGCTATTCTTAAATCAATCAGTTTGCACTTACCTGTACTTCCTTTGTCTGTAAACGAGCCCTCGCCCTGCAACTGCTATCACACATTGCTCCAAGGGTTCAGTGAGAGGGTTCAGGAGGCTGATCTTTGCTGTGCTTGGCTGATACTGCACCATATTTTCTGGAAGCTGTTGAAAGAAGAAAATGAGCTGAAACTGAGAGAAGGAAAGAGATTCTATGATTAAAGGGATATGTGTATTTTTTTGGTGCCGGAGGTCTTGTCCTCAGCTGCCAGTTGCCAGAAGAGGCAAAGTCCAGGTTAATTTCTTCTGCTTTAGTTTCCTTCTGCAGCCTCTGATTTCCAGACTGAGTTAGGAGTCATCAGGAGTTCCTCATGCACACACATAAAGGGTAGAAGTGGCAGTACTCAACACAACAGTGGCACAACTCCCCTTTCCCAAATGGATACCTCAGTGCTTTGAAAGAGCACAGCATGAGAAGAGCCACTGAACCCAGCAGAACTGTTTTGCAGCTTGTGACTGTGGAACCTGTTTTCTCCCTGCTGCAGTAACAGAATGGTAGCCCAGTCTAACCTGAATAGTGAGAAGGGGATCAGAAATGCTGATCTCTTCCTGTGCAAAATACACGTAGCAGGAGTCCTCATCTCTCAGCACAGCAGTCAGCCTGAGCAGGTTGTTCTCTCCCAGCTCTTTTCCATACATTGAGTAAGGCACAAGGACCTCCAGGTTGTTGACTGGAATAGAGTGGTGGAATAACAGATGATTAGGACACTCTGGTCTTTTCCTGATGACACCTCGGAGCATTTAGTGCCCAACATTGTACTAAAAGCTGCAGCATTTAAATGTGCAAGTGATCCCCTCTGGATTTGCAGATTGAAAATCTCTAAGGTGATGTTGCCAAAGTGTTTTATTTCACAGAATCTCAGAACGGGTAAGGTTGGAAGGGACCACAGTGGGTCATGTGGTCCAACCTTCCTGCCCAAGCAAGATTATCCTAGACCATAATGCCAGGATTGCATCCAGATGGCTCCTGAAAATCTCCAGTGAGGGTCTCTGGGCAATCACCTACAATCAACAGCCAATCTTTTGTAAACTTATGGCTAAGAGCATTTTTTCTGAAGTGAGGGGACTAGATAAACTTTTCTAGTCATGTACCGAGCTGAGTCTTTACCTTCATTGCTTTGGAGGTTAAAATTAAACTCTTCCTTCCAAAGTTGAGTAATGGGCACACCATTATAATGTAGAGACTGGACTCCAACTACCAGGTGAGTAGCCTTTTCTCCACCACTGTGGTTAAACACTTCAATGGAAAGTGGAATATCTTGTCCCAGTTGCAGAGAACGACTTGACTGGAGTTGGATGAAAAGGTTAACTGGCTCTTCAAGGACAATAGGAATGGAGCTAAACTGTGTTGTGCTGCTGCTGGTGGTTGTCTCAAGTTTCTGGATGTTTCTGTAGGCTTTGTCAAGTACTTCTTTCTCCTTGAGAGAGCCTGTCACAAAAAGGAGCACATATTTTAATATTCTTTCCAGTTCAATAGTGTGAAGCAGCAAGTGCAGGAGAATGGCAGTGATTTATCCTGATAATACTGTAGATAACTGTTTCTAATAGCATAGAGAGATACCCTGTTGTGCTGCTGCTGAGCAGTTCAACAATTTCAGCTGACAGCTTATTCATTGGATGTACCTGACAGATTCTACTTGGGAAAAGTTGTCATAGTTTTTAGAGCACCTTGGTGCAAACATCTGTCAGAGTAAAGGAGGCAGTGGCCTCTTCAACTATTGCTGTAACTGAGGCACAGGGCTGTGTTCTCATGTGATGGACTGCAACCAAGGAGACAACATGTCACAGGCTAAGATGAGATGGCAGGGTTGGGTCAGGAAAACAGCACTCAGGTTCTGAAGCTACTTTTTGAGGGAGAGATTTAGGCAATATCGTCATAACAGTCCTTTTCAGAAAGCTGGAGTCTGAAATAAATCTGTCTACCTGTCTATATTACAGAGGTAATGGGAGGTGAATGTATATAGTGTAGAAGTAACAGAAATCAGAAAAGTTTTTCCAGACATGAAAGTGCCTGGTGAAAACACACCTGTCCTTCTACAGACCTGGTTAATGCAATTAAGCAGGATGAAATTTGGCCTATGACCTCTGCTTTGGTTCTATAGACAGTGAGAGTTAGGTGTCCTTGTGCCATTAAAGAAGGGGAAGTAGTGAGAAGTGAATGACTGTGGTGCTCTGGTTTGGCTCTTTTCACTTGTAGCACTGTCAAGGAATACACTCAGCCACTTGCCTACCCCATACCTTCAGGATACTTGTAGTTGTGTGTGATGTCCTTGCAGTGTTCACTGCCAACACTCTTCGTGCTGATGTTGTTGCCAGTGTATTTTGTGCCACCAAAAGCTGGCTTGGGGGTGTCACCTGCTTTTTGAATCCAGACCTGGCACTTGGCGTTGATGGCAGCAAAGAAGTAGCAGACATCATAATCTACTTTTGTGTCCCCTTCCTTGATGGCATGAACAGGAGCTGGCCCACAGAACGATGGACCTGAACAGAAAATGTGGCCCAGTTAAGATTCAGATGCTTTACCAACTAAACCCATCCCTAGGTTAGACCTACACTGGGAGTGGTGAAATACCCAGTTTAGGAGGACATTAGGGAGTAGACATTAGAGCTCTTAGAACTACACAAGCTGCACAAACCAAACAGACGAATAATGATTTTGTGCCTGATGTCAACAGGGTGAGTCCCTGTCCTTTTGCATCCTTCCCCTGGAAATTGGGGAAAGGAGGAATATTGTACTGCTTTATTTGCCCCCCACTCCACTTCCCCCCTGCTCTTGCTCAAGCCTGTCTCTGGTGTCTTGCCTTTGCTTTTTTGCTGGCAGGTGGCATCCAGGGCCTGCCACCCACTGTACTCTGGTAGCAAGTCTGCCCGAGCCATCCAGCACTCGTTCCAAACGTGGAAGGTCCTGCAAGAGACAACATCACAAGCTGATACCAAGGGACTGAGCCCTGAGGTACAGTAAAACTTTGGCCAAACCAATTAATGCTCCTTTGAAAGAGTTCAGTGCGTGTTGAGGAGAGCAGAGATCATGGTTTTTGATACAAGTGGAGTTTCTCTGGCTGAACTGGGCTGTCATTCTTCCTTTGTGGGCCCTGGTAATAGGGCACTCTTCAGTTTGGGTTGTGGTAATTTATCAAGAACAGGTCAGGTAGACAGGATCTCAGCTGAGCTGCCTCCTATCCACCTCCCTGAAGCAGTTTACCTCTTTCCTTTCCCCCCTCTATCACTTCCTACACACAGGTATTGCCTCAAATTCTTGCTTGGGCCCTGCCATGTTTTCTTACCAGACATGAGCACTCTTGTCCTGTGCAAGCAGTGTCCCATCTTCATTGTAATACTCATCCACACTCAGGCTGCTCTTAGTGTTGTGAGCCCATGTAAAGCCAGTGACCACCCTGGTAGGAATTCCCAGGCACCTCAGAACTGTGCAGAGGAAAGAGCAGTGAATCAGTTGTGTGTCCTGCCCTGTGCCCCTGCTGATAGATGATAGATGTAGAACCTTTTTTGGTGCTAGGCCTGTTAGGAATGGCCCCAGGCCTGCTGTTTGGACTTGGAAAGAGGCATTGCCCTTCAGAAGATAAGATCTCATAGGTGCATTCAGTAAATTTGTGTACTGACACTCTTTTATCTGAAAGTTAGTGATGCTGAGTGTTGATGAGGAAACTGAGCATCTGCCTCTCACCTAAAGATTAAAGGTTATGTTACTTGGATCTGTGCTAATCCAGGAATGTAGGCATATGCTAAAGGTTCTGCAGACCAAAATAAGGCTTTGCTCAACAGAAAAGTCTTTGAAGCACTACTGTACCTGAACACATGACTGCAGCAAAGACCCAGCACTGCCCATAGCGGACAGGCTGGTATTTTGATGCAACCCACTGCCGGAGGATGGGGCTGCTTCCCAGCCACTTGGAAGGATCTGTCCCATTATGGTATTGCCCAGCCTCACATTCTGTCAGGATTCCTTTAAGCTTATTGCAGTTCAGCTGCAGGGAAGGAGGAGAAAAAGACATATTCAGAAATTGCCTCTCTTTGGTGGGTCCACCTGATCATGTTTGATGAAGCTACTTCCAAGGCACATGAAACCAAGAGGATTTTTTTGTGCAAAGCATGAAGGTCATGGCTGAGCAGAACAAGCAGCAGTCTCCTCTGAGATTTATTCTGTAATTGTACTTTCACTGCTAAGAAACTCCTGCTGCACTGCTCCTCTGCTGCAGGAATATCAGGACAGTGTTGTCTGGAACAGCCCTGGGAAGGCTTCCTCTTTGGTCAGTGGGTTGCCCTGAACTGGGATGGAGAAGATGCACCTTGCTAGGGCCAGGGCTGCTGTGTGCCCTCCTTACCATGGCAGCAACTGCACGGCAGACGTGGACAGGGCTCTTGCGCTGGGTGAGATCCTTGTCTCCCTGATGGTGTTCACCCAGACACAGCAGTGTGAAGCAGATGTCAACAATGTCCTTCTCAAACTGAAAGAAGAACACATCATTTCAGGAAATTTGGCCTGAACTTCTGTTCTCTTGAGTCTCTACAAGGGTTTATAACTGTGCAGATTATTTCCTCCTTTCTGCTGATAGTCTTAAATAAATTGGCTGAGGAAGAGAGCTGCAGGGAGAGATTTGGAGGGGGAGCACAACACACTGAAGACAGACCTCCGGCTTTATTGAAGGTGGGAAATGCATTAGCATGATAATGCATCCCCTGACTGAAGGAAATTGATGCTTTTCTGGAACACTGTCTAGGTTGGCACAAAAGTACTTTTGAGATCTTCTGGCACTAAAGTGGAATAAAATCCTGTTCTAATCACTTGCTGTGTCATACAGCCTTGGGCAAATGGAAAGATCTACTTGTCCTCACTTTACTTGTAATACACAGACAGTATTACTAAGCTTTGTTAAATGTTTTTATACCTGTTTGTGAAAGGAAGGCACATGACGATCAGATACAGATCAGTGGATTTCTTTATAGAGGACAGCCTGAGAAGGAAGCTAAAATTACATATATGGGGTTATGTGATTTCATACACAGGTCCCTGTTCTCCTGCACAGTCCTAGAGAAAGACAGTGAGTGCAGATAGCAAGGTCTTTCATCAGAGCCACAGCACAGAGATGGATAAGACTGTCAGCATCCTGTACACACAGGATATATGTACCCTTCCTCTTCTGGTGGCTGTAAGAGAGCACAGACCCACTGGATCTCCTGCTTACCTGACTGAAGTCCCAGGGCTGTGCTACAACTGCATTTTCAGTCCCCCAGTAAATGACACCATCTTGGTTTAAAATGTACTCCTGCCGCTGTGCCTCGTTAGGCAAGAACACTTCATCAGCTAGATAAGAGGAAAAAAAGCATCAGGAAGAAAGCATTCCTGGTCTTAGATGCACTTGCATCTCTCTTACATCAGCAGACTCCACTGCACTCCAGGGACTTGGGCAGTCCCTGGCATTCTGCTCTGAGAAATACCACAGATTGTGAATCAGGAAAAAGAATTTCATTGTCATCTCTGTTTCCTTGTTCAAAAAGTTCCTCCAGACTTGGGCAGTTGCACTAACTGGCTCTTCTGCTCTCCCAGCTGGTTCTCTAATACTAAGAAAGATACAGGGGGCTTAATCAGACCAATTACAACATTGACTCATCTTAAAAATCTTTACTATAAGAAGCATTTAATCAAACACTTTTCCCTTAGCAGAAGGACAGGGCTCTGGCAGTGCAGTACACCAGGAATGGGACAGACATGCTGAGGCAGCCAATGTTGAGTGTTATTAGCTTTGCTAGCCCCCACCTCTTTCTGCTGTGAGGAGGAGGGCAGGAGTGGCAGGGAGCACTGGGTGCGTCAGCCTCAACCTCCACGGGGGCAAAGTGCCAGAGCTCAAAAGCTGTTTTTGCCAATTGACTGATCCCAGCCTGCCTTTCTGCTTCTGACCACATACCTGGGCACCAGGGATTAAAGAGAAGGATGAATTTTCCCAGGAAGTAGGAAGACTGGGAGGCACGCAGAATCAGACTGTAGTGGCCAATGGGAGCATTGGCCGGGGTGTTCACAGAGAGGGTCCAGAAGCACAGGTCCTGTTCTTCCAGTGCTGCTCTCCACTGCTTCTGGTCTCCCAGGCTGGAGATGGGAAATTCAGTCTGGATTTCATCTGGTTCGGAAGGATGTTGTCCTGCAGTCAAAGAGATATGGTGGTGTTTGTTCCAGACTTTGTGTTTGTTCCTCACCTGTGCAGGCTGCGGGGACCTTGTCTGTCTCTGGAGCCAGAGCTCTCCTTGGGAGAGAGCCCTAACCCTTTGGCAACTTAATGCCTAGTGAACCTTCCTAAGGTTAGTACTGCACTCAGGCCTCCATGTTTGAAGGTGAGATGTGTATTTCATAGGTTTGTAGAAACCAGGAATGGCCAGAATAGTGCAGACCTGCTGCTCCTGGAATTCAGTGTCTTGTAACAGAAGTTGTGGCCAAATGCTCACATGAAGGTAAAACAAGAAGGGTTGAGCATTGCTGCCCTTCTCAGGGGTTTCACTAGAAAATACTCTGTAAGCCTAGCTAAGTTTGAACATTCCTAACCTAAAAGCCAGGAGAGATCTTGCGAATATTTTCAAATCATGGAGTAGTGAACCTGTTTTAGTTATTGTGCTGCAGTGTCTCTTTTGGAAAGAGATCTACTTGTGACCCTGCAGCAGCAGGAGACTCTGCTTTGCCTGAGATAAACAGTTCACTGGCCTCATGTCTAAATGTGGGACCTGTGTCCAGCTCTGGAGATGGCTTTTGCCACTAGCTCTGTTCTTCAGGAGGACCTGAGCTCTGACAGGTTTGGTAATGATCTTACCCATCTGAGCGATGAGGAAGGTCCTCTTCATCTGCTGCAGGTAGTTGTGTATTGGAGCTGAGAAGTTCACAGTGACAGTGAATGGCTGCCCCCGCCTCACTATAAGCCTTTCAGTGCTGATTTCTTCTGTGTGGTGGTTCTTGTTGTTCACTGGGATGTTGAAATCACATTTTTCGACGCTCAGACCTGTAGAGTGAGAAGATACAGTTTGGGATTTTGAACTGCCCGCAGTCTGGTCCTGAGCCACATTGTGAGACACACAAAGAGCTGATCAAGTGTTTTATCCACTCAGACATTTCCCCTCTGCCTCTGGGACTTTCTGCCCAGTAACTGTAGGGGCCTTCACTCCGAGCTTGCTTGTTCTGGTGTCAAGTGACTCTTGAGCTGCCTTTTCCTGTACTTTACATCATTGAGTGCACTGGTGATTCAAATGCGAAGTGCTGTTATCCAGCATAGCTGGATCAAGCACCAGTTTGCACCACATTAGTTGACAATCCCATACCCAGAGCTGCAGGAAACAGAAAAGCTCTTCCTCCTCCTCCCCCTTCTATTTCTCCTCCTCCTGCTGTCTCCTACACATGCATCACATACATCATCCGTGCTTCTGTGCAGCACCAGAAGACAGAAAACAATTGTCACATTGTCCTCTGCTGTGTGAATATATTGCTGCTGTGCTAAAGCCTCAACTATTACTCTTTGCAGTTTTTGTTGGTCTGCTCTCTCCTCATGTTTAATGTATTTGTCCTCTGCATTGATACCTTCTCCCACTGTGGTTGTCCCTTCTGTATTTGTTGTAGGAGTCCCACTGGATTGTGTGCTTTTTTCCTCTCTTCCCCATATGATATTTTTCCATGTGTTGTTTTCAGTGAATGATTCTGGTCTGGCTTTCAAATCCCTTCAAGGGATCCAGTTCACAGCCCTGCACCACTTCAAGCTTTATGGAGCCAGCTCTGACCTCATGTATTCTGTGTGAGGAAGATGTCTGCTCTGGCTGTCTTGTAGAATAACAAGTGATGTGGAGTCTGGCTCCTTCTTCATCACATGACTTCTCATGGATCTTACTGTCACTTTCTTCAAGGTTGGTTGGAACTTGGACCCTCTCCCTGCTCCAGTGGCTAAAACTCTTAGTGATCTTTTTGCTTCAGTTTTGTAGTCTGGCTTACCACCCCCCACCCCTGCCCCCCATTCCCTGTCTTGAGGATACCTCATTTGCCTTTGCTTCCAAATTCTCACCTCTCTGGCTTAGCTGCTTCTTGCTATTTCTCTCAGACTCCTCTTAGACATTGATACCAGCTTTTGTTTGCTGTGCCTTTTTGTGCAAATTGAGCTCCCTTAGACTTTAGAGCACTGTTTTGGCTCCTGCCCTGTAAACTCAGCTCTTCTTCAAGCCTCATGAACACTGTCTTGGAGCAAGAACAGTTGTTTTTTCATGACACACAGCTTGCAAATGCTTGGAACTAACCAAAGAGATTTTTGCTTACCTTGGCCCATGGCTAGTTCCCTGTACCATGAAAGTCTTGAGTTTCTGCTTGCTCTTGTGGGCAATGGCTCCTTCCCCCAGCTGTCTTTAAAAACTGTCCTCTTGCAAAGTTGTTTGCTCGATTTCTTTATACAGGGTGGGACCAGATGTTGCCATCTTTCCAGCTTATCTTGCTGACTTGCCTGGTGTGCAGATGTCAAGGACTCTTTTATCTCTCAGACCACACTGAAGACACCCTACAGACGAGGTTAAATTCCAAAGTGGGATGCAAAGCATTTAGAGACAGCCAGTGACAATTCCTTCAAAAAGCTGTGCACTGGGGACCCCAGAGTAGGAAATGCAAATCTTAATAGGGCTCTAAACAATGCACAGGATGCACTTCAAATGGAGAGTTGGTCTCCAACATTGACCCTAAGCTACTTGGATCCTAAACCTTTCAAGGAGTTAAAAAAATAGTCAGTACATCCATTGCTCGTGTGCCTAATTCAAAAAAGTGAAGCCACTTCAAAATGAGGAAAAAGCAACCACTAAAAGACTAGAATTTGTGTAGCATAATGCAGACTATTTAAAAATATTGCACTCGAGACTTGGACTAAACACATTGTCAAAGTTGCTGTAATATAAAAGGAACACCATTGGATTGATAAATAATTGGTCAAAAGACAGGAAATAAGACATCAGAAATGAACAGCTTTCTCTGTGGAGTGAGTCACCAGTAATTTTGCAGAAACCTATGATCTTCCACAAATTCAAGAATAATTTGAGAAGCCAATAACACAATATAGTCCAGTGGGCTTGGTGTTTTTTTCTTAGTATTTGCATATTAAACTTTACAATCATTTGCTTACATGCGTCATTGAAGCTAAATAGTTTTAGTCTTTTACAGTGCAGCCTTAATTGTGTAGATTCACTTTCACAGAATCACAGACTGGTTGAGGCTGGAAGGAACCTCAGAGGTCATCTTGTCCAACCCCTGCTCAAGCAGGGCCACCTAGGGCTACTGCCCAGGGATGTGTCCAGATGGCTTTGAATTTCCCCAAGGATGGAGACTCTGCAACCTCTCTGGGCTCCCTGTGCCAGTGCTTTGTCACCTTCAAAGTGAAAAAGTGGTTCCTGGTGTTTATAGGAAACTTCCTGCATTTCAGTTTGTTCCCATTGCCTCTGGTTCTGTCCCTGGGCACCACTGAAAAGAGCCTGGTTTCATCCTCTGTCCACCCTCCTGTCAGGTATTTACACACTTTGACAAGTTTTCCTCTGAGGCTTCACTTCTCCAGGCTGAACAGTCCCAGCTCCATCAGCCTTTTCCCATATATGAAGTGCTCCCAGGCCCTTCTTAATCTCTGTGGCCTTTTTCTGAGCTCTTTCCAGCATATCCATGTCTTTTGTAGTGATGAGCCCAGCTCTGGGCACAGCACTCCCGGTGTGACCTCACCAGTGCTGAATAACGGACAGGATCACCTCTCTTGACCTGCTGGAAATTCTTTACACCCCAGGATATTGCTCCCTTCTTTGTGGCGAGGGCACACTGCTGCCTTACGTGCTCTGACTGCTTTGACTTTTATTAGGAACTGTGGAAGCCACCAGATTTGCTGCAATTGGGAAACACTAAGTACAAGAACACCGGGGAGGTCTTCCAGAAAATTCTGCGTGTTTATTGTCAACATACATTTTTCAGTGTCAATTATGTGTGATTTTATTATATCTCTTGAACTCGTGTTTATATAAAGAGCTAAATGCAGTATGTGATAACGTGATTCATGCTCTTTCGGTATATGCAAATTGTAAACCTATTGTTTGTACTCAAACTTCTGACTTTCTTTGCATGATCAATGTTCTTAAATGCACCTTTGCAATATATGTACCTGTTTATGAGCCTCTAAATCAGAGGGGTTCCGATACAAGCAGGCATTTATCCCATCAGCACTGCCTTGTAATGGCTGTGTACACCCACAGTACCATCTCTTGGTCAAACTGGCAACTGCAGGTAATATTTGCTGCGCAGGATACACTTCGTAAACTGTGAACAGAGAGATACTTATAGTCCCTTTGTGTCTTTCATTACAATAAAATGGTCTAATAAGGCCCATTGAAAAGGTTAACACACAAAAGAAACTTCCTGCAGTGCTCAAATGCTTATACGGACATTCCATGAGGTGAGAATGGACCATCTGTCCGAGGCTGTACATACACCCAGGGCTGACCCTTCTGGGTACAGAATCCAGCACTTGCCTTTGTTAAACTTCTCGTGCCCTTCTCTAATTTGTCAAGGGCCTCCCTGTCTCCCAGGGAGTAAACAGCTCCTCTCAAATTAGTATCATGGGCATTATTTAGTATTATTTAGTATTCCTTTGAGTGCTGCATCCAAGTAATTTATGAAGAGTTGAAGAGCACTGGCCCTAAAATGGAGCTCTGCAGAACCCAACAGTGACCAGTCACCAGCCTGATGTAATCTCATTTGCTGTAATCCTTTGTCCCAACTCATCGGTTGCTCACTCATCACATGGTGTGTTTGTCCAGCTGTAAATCCCAAAAGGTTACATCAACTGCCTTCCCTTGATCAACTAGGTGGGTAACCTTGTCGTAAAACAAAATTCAGTTTGTCAAGCAGACAAAGCTGGTTGGGACCCCCACATAGTTTTTTAGTCTTCAGTAATTTAAATGGCTTTATGTCATGAGCAGATTTTTGCACCCTTGTTGCACTCGCTTCTTGCATTGCTTCTGAAAAACTTCATCCAGGTCTAGGCAAGTGTTGTCACTGTTCTGGATCCACTACATCTCTGACATGCTTCTAGAAATCGAGAGGAAAAGCAATCCACAGGATCCTTGAAAGTATCCATGCTGCCTGGAAAAAACTGTCTAATTATCTTTATAGTGCTTGGTGGTTCTTGTTTTACAGGTCCAAACATAAATACATAAAAATCTTTATCATTTTTATTATCTTTAAAAATAGAAGCTTAAGCTATTACATGAGCATCTTTAGTAACTGGGTCTCCTTTTGAATGTAGTGATCAAAAAGATATACATCGTTTTGCTTTTATTGTGTCTACATTTCCAGCTCTGACAATGGCACATCCATGAATTAGATAGGAATTTTCCTTTTTTTGAGGAATTTCTTGTTTCTTTAGAGCAACAGGAAACGTTTACACTGTGCCTTTGGGTTTGTCTTTTATAGTGAGCAGTGCCTTCCACATTCAGTACACGAGTGATAGATACCCACTGGTAAAGCAGTGCAGCTTTGGTGACAGAACAAAGTGATTTGAAACCATCAGCTTTGGCTATTTCTGGTTGATCTCTTGTTTTTAATCCGTCAAAGAGTAGTAATTTCATTGACTGCATGAATCGAGGCTCTAGAAACTTAGATCAGAAGAACAGAATGGTGGGGAGAAACATTCACAACCCTGGAGGCTGATTTCAATGCCTTTCAAGACTAATTCATAGGAAGAATGTCTCATATCAGCCAGTGCTCACTGGAGTTTTTTGAGTGATCAGACTGGAATGAGGGCTGTCTGGGTCAGGCTCTTGGGCATGCTTACATTTAAACTGCATATTTATAGAGAAAAATACTGACAATTAGCCATATTTTGCTCCACCAACTCCCACTGACTTCTGACCAAGGGCTGTATAAAGATTGTAGGTTTGACAAAAGCTATTTAAATCCTTCCTCGGGCACTTACACATTTTTCTCTGTAATAATCATTAGTTTAATTGAACAGTTGTCTTCTGTCTCATGCAAGAAGAATGTGTTTCTCATACATGGCACTGGCCAGATCTGCATTTTCACACTCAAACTGAGCTGGGTGTGGTTGCTGAGGGAAGATGAAAATGCTGACACTGTGAAAACCCAACAGGTGTTGCAAAACTTGGAACTTGGCAGTGGCTTTACAGCTGATTTCCCTTTGAACAGCCGCCTTCCCTTACAGATAATTAGGATGAGGTCATTCCAAGCTCCCGTGACAAACACTGCCTGAACTAATTGCCTGGATTGTATTGAAGAAGGAATACTAGAGGAATTTGAATGGTTTGGCTGTATTGTGTGTTCAATCTAATGACAGTCTGCATTCTTGCAAGATTTAATGAGATTTTATGAAATACCATCACTACCTCAAGGCCTTCTCTAAGGCTGGTGGAGGATTGTATAACCTGACTTTCCAAGATCCTGCAGGACTTAATTGATAGGTGCAAAGCTACTTATTCCCCTCTCCTTTGCCTGGAGAAATCTGAATTCCTGTGTGTGTGTGTATGTGTCCTTTTCAACCTTCATTCTAGTCTCTCTGGGCTGACTAGTTTTAACCAGCTTCCACATCCCCTGTAAATATACGTGTGGGTGGCAAAATACTGTAATTGATGTAATAAAATAGGAGTTCACGTGTTTTGAAGATTTTGTTGGCTATAAATCAAAGAAACTTAAATGAGACCTCAGTTTAATCTGTGTCACAGGGTCAGTTTGTGTGCATGGAACATTCTTTCTGGGGGAAGCTGGGCCTCTATTACTGGACAGTACTTGGTGTCGGGAAAAAAAGTCAAATTGTCTCTCAGAAACATTCAGATCTTTGCTATTTTGGCTTGTTAACTTTGCAAGGAATGAATGAACACATTAAGGAATTTAGATATGGCCAGTTCTATGCATTCCTCATAAATGATGATCTACTTTAAGCAGCTTTGTGGAATAAGGATGTATGATTGTTAATTGTGAATTTTCATACATCCTTCTGATTGTATTGTCCTGAGCCTTTTCTTCCCAGCCTGTGCTTTCAGAGCATTTCTTGAACCAAAAAGTATCTGCCTTTGCAAGCAGAGAAATCTTTGCTTTTTTTTCCCTGTCTGATTTATCATACCTTCATGAAAGGAAACAGGTAGAACTTCCTCTGACATAAGTTTAGGAAGGCAGGTTCTATAAGATACAGACAAAGAGCTGGGAGTATAGAGCTGTAAGACATCTCTTACAGTGAACTTTCCTTGCTAAAAACCTTTTTTCTCCCTCTCAAGATTCAAACGATTTTTTCCTGATAGAGCCAACTAAGGAAGTGATAATTGAGGCTGGATGAGGAGGTGAATTTTTAAGATGAAAATTTGCATTGTGCTTAACTCTGGAGTATCAGTGATAGAAACAGGGTATGTTTTGATCTCAGTCGGGTTGTTGGTGTTCATGATTTATCCTTTTATCTTTGCAGAAGTTTTATTCACTCATTTAGTTCATCCAGGAAGAACTCTGGGCATTTTGAGACAGTAGTGCATGTATGAAGAGACACGTATTTACATAAATATGTCTTAGTCCAGATAACAGATCACCTATTTACTGTTTAATGATGTTCTGCATCATTCCTGTTTTCAGGAACAGCTATTCCAGCCTGTTACTATTTCAGATGCTCTAGTGTTTTCTACTCCTTAGTCAAGGAGTTAAGTCTTCTTTTATCGGCTTTTGTACTGTTATTTCTAGTAATTTCTTTGGAGATATTTCAGTATTTATACTTTATCACACGAGTAAATCATAATCTGAATAGGGAAATTGTAAATTAAAGATTATTGTCTATTGAATAGCTTCTCATTTTTCCAGTCACAAGAAGAGAGTTCTGTTGTAACATTGCCATATCTTGCTGCTGTATTTTTCCTCTAGTAATAAGATTAAACGATAAATTTAATTCTAGAATTTAATTATGTTGGCTACTTGGATAGTACTCTGCCTATTACTGTATTAAATGTATTTTGTGAATATAAGCCTGGAGAAGAGAAGGCTTCTGGGGTGCCTTAGAGCCCCTTCCAGTGTCTTACAAGGAGGCTGGAGAGGGACTTTTCACAAGGATGTGGAGGGATCAGACAAGAAGGAATGGCCCTAAGATAAAGGAGGGTAGATTTACATTGGATATTGGGAAGAAATTCTTCTCTGTGAGGGTGGGGAGGCCCTGGCACAGGTTGCCCAGAGAAGCTGTGGCTGCCCCATCCCTGGAAGTGTCCAAGGCCAGGGTGGATGGGGCTTGGAGCAACCTGGGATAGTGGAATGTGTCCCTGCCCACGGAAGGGAGGGGGAATGAGGTGAGCTTTGAGGTCCCTTCCAACCCAAACCATTCTATGACTTTATGATAATTAAATTATATTCCAGGAAGCTTATGAAACTAGTGATTTAAAATTCCTTGGAAATCCAGGTGCTATTATTGCTACAAGCTCTGATGCTGAGAACCATCACACTTGATTCTCTCCAAGTTAAATTGTATAATGATTTCCATTAATAATTATAAGCTTGAAGGTCCACAAAACAGGTTAGGGAATGAGACAGGCGACATTGTCTTTACAGCACAGTGTGTTAGTACCTTTTTATTAGTTTCCGTTTAAATTACATCACTTTACTTTGGCTGAGTAATCTGCATTTCTGTGCTCCCATAATAATGTATGAACAGGGCACCAGCCTCATAAACAGGCAAAACTGAACTCATAGACAGGTTATATCACAGAGCAGGGGACACATCAAGCATCACAAATCCCTTAATGTCTGAAAAATACGTTGAAACCAAGTCCACCTGAAGCTGCCTGGTGCCACTCCTGTAGGGAATGATTTCGAATTGGACTGTTGAACTCTCCATGGGGTCCATTCTTCCCACACTAAAAGAGAAAGAATGCATTTGTAAGTTCAAGCAGCTGAAAAATTCTTGCTGTGTATTCTTCAGAGTCCCCAAATCTAAGATGGTACAGCATCTCTCCACTCCTTGAGCATCCTGTAATTCAAAGATCAGCAAAAGAGGTGTAAAAAACCTCCAGCTGGTATATGGAGAGTACTGACATGATGGTATTTTGTACAAGGTTGGTGCAAAAAAGAGTCATGAGGTTGACAGAATCCTTTTAAAAACCCCACTAGTATTCCAGATTTCCCACCAAATTGAACAAGTTTTCAGCCAGAAGCATTTACGTACTTGATTCTGAGTTGCTCTCTGAGCAGACCACTACCTTCAGCTCTCAGTACACAGTCTGTCACCACATCAGACAGTGGGTTGGTAAATGTGACCTCCACATTTACAGCCTTGTGTACCACTGCTGGACCAAGGACCTACAGAGAGAAAACATTCTCCTCAGCCATGGCATTTATCTCATGTCTTTCTCATGATTTTCTTATTTCATCCCCATTGCAAACCACTCAGCCTTTTGGAATTTCCTGGACTGGAAAAGGCCAGGAATTTATACACGTACGTATATTTGGGTATCAGAGTTGAGTCAGCCATCGAGTGTAGCTGAGAAAGAGCAAATTACTCTAGATATACCATTTAGTCCTAACTTTTTAACTAGGTCAGTGTGGGGTGTTACGTGTGACATGATATATGATACTTGTCAGATTGGGAACAGAATGAGAATACAAGTATTAACTTGACATACATGGCCAACTGCTGCAGGCAGCTTAAGTTAAATTAGTTTCATCTAGGCTAAATGAAAGGTGTAGGATTAGGGAATATGGGAGGTGTGAGACAGAGGTGACTTGTGGTATCTCAGGCAAAACAAAAGGCAAATTAGCAAATGAACTTATTCATTAGCTTATCTTGACTGAGATAGAGTGGAACTGGCAAATCTGGTTATCTTTGTAGATAATGTAATATTAGTTAACATAATGGAGAGGTCCTTGACCCCAATTGAATTCCTCTGTTACTGTCTGTATGTTTGCAGAGAAGTTTCAATCAACAGAAACATAAAAGCTTCTTAAAACTTAGTCACCAAATTAAATTTAATCCAGGTGCCTGCCCTTCATGAGCTGACTTTGTTATTTGCATGGGTCAGCACAGGGAATTTTTACAGAGTCTCACTAGAACGTAGTATTCGGAAATTGCCAGAGCTACAAAAACACACGCTTTTTACTCCTGTGTGTAACCTTGCTTTTCTTGTGTGCCACCAACACAGTGGTTTGGGGTGGCTAATCTAGTCTGGAGGCCCTGACAGACTCTGCAGATTACCATACTCCCTCTATGTGTTTACAGTGTGGTGGGCAGATAGTATCTGATCCCGTGCATGATACAGCATGTGAATGTGCTGTATCACATTAACTAGTTAAGCTTGTTTATGTGCATGTGATGGGCCATGCAAACCCAGCACTGTCCCTGAGCAAACATAGTGCAGGATCTTTCCTGTAGACTAAGAACTGCTTTTTATTCATTGTACAACATCTGTCAAAAGTCAGTTATTAGTGGGAAAAAGAAAAAAGCTTCCAGTTCTATTTAATCATTTGGGAAGATGTTGGAGAAGGTGGAAAGTGACTCTTTTCCTGACAGGATGAAAAAGCTTCCTTGAATATTAGTAATAACGACCCTCACTGTCCCAGGCATTATCAGCTGGTCAGTGAGAATGTCTCTGGTAAAAACGAATCTTCCTAAATAAATTGGAAGAGCTTGATCAGACTTCCTTAACAAAAGGGGAGAACTAAACACAGATTAGATTTGTCTGTCCCTCTCTGTCCATCTGCCTGTCTCTCTGTAGATAACCTCTCCTTGATAACTCTCATGCACTGAGAACTCCATCAGTGCCATGTTAACAAGAACTGTTGAGAACACCACAGCACAACCATGGCATGGAAAGGTTTGCTTTTCCTTAGTGTATTTCATTTCTTGTGTCATATGGCCTATTACCACAGCAACAAGATCTAATCACTCTCAGGCATGATTTTACTTCCCACACTCCTTCCCATGAGGAGTAGATGGAGTGGGAATTCTAGTTGCTTCTTCCCAACACATCTCTCAAGGGTCGCAGAGGGGACTCATTTTTACCTTGATGGTGAGAAAAGGATCTTGAAGTACAATATCCTTCTCAACCAGAAGTGAGGCTCCCTGTTTGGTTTGACACACAGCAGTCACAAGGATCTTCCTGTCATCCATCAGAGAGTTTTTGTACTGGGAATAGGAGATCTTGAATGAAATCTCTTTCACTGGAATAGAAATGGAAACAAAATTTCTCTCTCTTCTTTTTTCCAAGTCCCTGCTATCTGTAAGGTACCTGTATTTTAAGGAGCATGTATTTGTCACCCTGGGGCTGATCTGAGGATGGATATATGTGGACAGCTCAGCAGTGTCCAGTGTGTCTGTCTCTTAGTTGTTCTCTCTTAGCAAAGAAGGTCATAATGTAGCACTAACAGTGGCTGTGCTGGGTCAGACAAGAGGTCACCCTGCTCAGTATCCTTTCTGACAGTGCCCAAATGCAAATGCCTAAGACAGGGAAAATATGTGTATTATTCCCCTGAATAACCTTGACCTCCAACTGTTTGCAGGTCACACTTCATAAGCCATTCTTTATTTCCATGTGATTTGACCACAAACCAAAACCACATCTTTTCCTGTAATAAAATCTGTAATAAAATTAAAATTACCTTCTTCGGATCCAAGTTTAATAGACCTATGCAGCTGTAAAATTTCTGCCTTTGGTCTTCTTGTGTAGAGAATGGCTGAAGCCCTCAGTTTAACTTTTACAGTCTTGAGATCTGAGATCAAGTTTCTGAGTGACAAGGTAAGGAGAATATCCTGGCCAATTACAGGAGATGCATCAAGTGTCAGCTTCCCAGAGATACTGGGCTGTGCCCTTGAAAATCGTCTTCTAGGTCTTGTAATTTTGGGTTTTTTTCCAGTTCTTCTCACACCAAGCAGCTTCAGTGCTTTTTTGTACACCCGCCTTTCTTTTGAGGATCCTGCTTGGAAATATACCATGGTCAGAGGTCTCTTGGATACTGGATATAGTGCAGTGGAGCCATGGTTGATCTCAGAAATGTAGGAAGGCTGAGGAGGGTTAAGATACTCAAGAAAAGAAAGTGAAGTTTAACCCAAGTGCTAATTTTGCACAAAACCAAATGAATATACACGGCCATGAAGGCTGGAGGGTAAAACTTGCCTGTCAGCTTCAGGTGGTTGTCCATGGGCACCTCTTAGAAGCTGTGGGCAGTAGAACGACAACTCCTGGGAGAGGTCAGTGCTGCATAAGAGGAGGCAATTGTCATCTCCTCTGAATTCAAGAAGGGTGAAAAAATACTTTTGGAGAAATTCTCCAAAGAACTCTCTGAAATAGTAATTGCTGTGTGTCAGAAATATTCCCACCAGCTGGTTAAAACAGCTGGGACAGAATGTTTTACAGAAGTAGCTTTGACTTTGTATTGAGGATGTCAGTATTTCACCAAGGGCCACAAAGCAATATTGAATCACTATCAGCTGACAAGGAGCCCTAAGACTGAAAATTCACAGTTAATTTCTTTACTCTTCTAGAAGAAGTAAGTCAGTGCTCAGTCCAACAAAGGCCTAAATTCTATTCACTTCTGATCATCAGTTGGAAGACAACTGCAATAAAAAATTTACCTTCTGGATATTTGTAATTAGCAGTGACATCCACACGGGAGTTGGTGCCCACTGCTTTGGTGCTGATGAATTTTCCAATCTTCCTAGTATTAGAATAAATTCTCTCTTTTCTCTTCTTGCTGTAGCGAATCCAAGTAACACAGTCAGCATTCACTGCTGCAAACACAAATGGGCTGTCATAATCCAGGTTCACATCCCCTTCTTTAATGGCTCTGGTGGAGGCAGGACCACACTGGTATATCCCTATATTGGAGGGGGAGAAGTTAAACAACTGCCTCTTGCAAAAGAACACAAATCCTCATGCTGGCAGTCACTCCAAAATCAGATTTGGGTAAAGTGCACCATTTCTGCGTCTGTGCATTATGGTAATGGCATGTCCAGAGATTCCACATGCATTTCCTATCAAAAGGTGGGATCACAGAGTTGGCAGGGAGAGCTAAAGCTCCTTATGGTGTGTGCTGTGTGAAATGTTCTCACCCTCCAAAGGCTGCAAGGCTGTCAGCAAAGCTGTCTAGTGAAAGGAGAGGAGGGGATGTGAGCCAAGACAGAAATACAGTCAGACTTCAGAGATGTCAGTCAACAATGCTGTGTGTGCATTGAGAAGAACCAGGAAACTAAATTTGTTAAACTTAGTATAGGGAATGAGGCTGTGTGATGTGAAGAGCTAAGACAAGCAAGGTGAGGTAAGTGAACTTAGGATGTTCTGGCTTTTGTGGAGGCAGAGAATAGAAGTGAGAAAAAGGAATAAACTGACATGTTGGTAATCAATCCAGAGGCTGACAGAAAATCTGCCTACTAGAGGTTTATGTGGATATTGCTTTTTTTTGTAGACCTGAATTAATGCTACATCTACAGGGAGTAGGTAGAAGAGAGTTATCCTGAAATTTCAGTAGCAGTCTTTAGGAGTAACATTATCTAGAAGTTCTTTATATTTACAACAGTGTTACCTTTGCTTTTTTCCTGGGGTGTTGCATCCAGAACCTGCCATCCATCATAAAAAGAGCCAAGATCTCTTCTAGTGAACCAGCTTTCATTCCAAACATGAAAATTCCTGTAAGGAAGGTAGAGTATGGAATGCCTGATTCATACAATGCAAAAAATAATCCTGAGTGAATGAAAACTCCCCTGTGGAAAGAGCATCTGCTGGCTCCTTACATGAGTACTTCTTCCCTCTTCTTTGCCAGATTTTTGTGTTCAGATCTCTGATAAATGTTGGGATGTTATGAAAAAGAAATGTTTAAAGGAAAATAATTAATTGCAGAGTCAATAATTGAATTCTAGACATTCCAGAACAAACAGCCAAAGGTCCCCTTTACACTTTGTTATCTATTGGTATTTAATTCACAGTTTCTTTCTACTTCATCTCACCATTGTCCCACTGAGTCCCCATGGTGTAATGTGCTTGGTGACAGAGGCACTGATGCAAGAGGGTAATCATTTTTCAGCTTTCTTCGGAAAAATTTAAACTTTAATACAATAGAGACAACATTAGCAGTTATATTTTCAAATTATATGTGGAATAGCAGTGATACAAAGTATCTCCTCTGTTAATTCTTCAAAATCATGAGGCTGACTACATACTGAATTTCTGAATGCTCTTCTTTGGTGTGGGGTTTTATATAAGTGGGAGCATGAGGTTGGGGTAGTTTTTCAGGAGCATGGTGGGGAATATAATGGAAGAAATATTTAAAAAATATATATATTTACCACACACTGTCTTCACTCAAGTGCAGGTTCTTTCCAGAAATGTCAATGTACTTATCAATACTCAGATTTATATTGGTGTCATGGGCAGAGTTGAAGTTTGTAATAACACGAGTAGGTATTCCCAAGCATCTCAGTACTGCAATATAGAATATCACAAAAGTTCTGTAAACCTGTTTTACTGACATTTAGAAAGTATCTTTCTGGCTTTCTTGGCAAAACAGTCTAGTGTATATTTTTGATGGGGAAACAAACCCTCAGCAATTTTCCCCCAGATATGATGCAAGTCACAGTCATTGTCCTCAATTGCTTAGAAGACAGTTGCACTCACATGACATTCTTAGCTGCCATGTCTTTTTTAACATTCCGTTTATTTTAAATCTTTGATTCTTCATCCTGTTCACTCTCCCATTTTCCCTCTATGTGTTCCTTTGTTCCTTGCTTCTTTCCCCCCTTATTTTCTGAGATATACCTCTCAATTTTCCTTTGTACTTTCCTCTTGTATCTAAGAGCAGCTCTGAATGGAGAGTGCCAGTAAGAAATGCTTTTCCTGACTTGCAGCTCCTTTTACAGGTCCTCAGAATTGTGGCTTGATTTCGTGTCAGCAGTAGGTAAGACATAGCAGTAGAAAATGCCATTGTAGAGAAATAGACTTAAAAGAGCACTGGTTTTCTTTGAATCCTAGATCAGAAACAGGAAACCTTGCTCTTTTCACCAGCCCAGCCTGGAAAATTGCTTTGATTTTTATTTGATTACTCACAAAACTGAGGTGCCCTATTACAGCCTGTGGCTGTTTAAAATTGAAGAGAATAACCCTTCACACACGGAGAGCTGAGGCTCTTCACTCTCCCTGTTGAAGTCGAAACAGCTTCGACAATATTGTCACACAGTTAAAACTACAGCAATTCCAGTCAGCTTCCTCCCTGGTATCATTCTGATCTCATTCTACATCCCTTCATACCTGTGCAGGTGACTCCTGCAAAGACCCAGCACTGGCCATAGCGGACAGGTCTGTACCTCCCCCTGTGCCACTTCCGAAGGATGGTCACACTTCCACTCCATCGCAGGGGGTTTGTTCCTGAGCGGTACTTCCCATTCCACTTCCCTTCCACTACTCCTTTTTCATCATTGCTGTTCACCTGAAAGAGTCCTTCTCATGAGACCACTAAAATATTGACAGAAAAAGGGAGGGAGGGAAACAGGAGTGACCGTGTGGTACCACTGTTCTCACTGACTGAGTGGTGGAACACAGCATTTGAATCTTAGATAGAACTTTGCTTAAGTGCTACGATTGGATCAAATCCAGATCAGATTGTAGAGTTATAGTTCCCTAAAATGAAGAATACTAACTGCACATATTAAATGCAGCCATACCAGCACTGGTTTTCCAAAATATTTCATGCTTCTCTTGGTGTTTGAAGAACTTGGCAAGTGATTTCAGACATTCCAAATTAGTCAAAAGATTTAATGGACTGAAAATCTGTTAGGAAAATATATCTGAGATTCAAAGTTACCCAAAAATTCTTGGAAGCATTGCTTCATTTATAAGCAATCTCTTGAGAAGAAGACAAATTAAACTCTTTGGGTATTTTAATTTGCGAATAAATCTCCATTTCACCTGGTTTGTAGCTATTTTGTTGCAGAATAGTTAGCTACACCCCTTAAATATTGAAGCATTCACACTCAAGCATTGGGATTTTGATAGTAACTGATGTAACTGATGGACCACTTTACCATAGCACTGATCACCCTGCTCACATAGACAGGGTTGTTTCGGTTGGATACATCAACAGCTGGATCCTGGCGGTGGTTCAGGCTCCGATCCAGTATAGCCAGAGAGATATCAAGGATATCCTCTTCAAACTGAAATCAAAACAAGGCTAATTTCATAAGCAAACCCAAGGATAAACTCTCCACTTATTTTCCCTCTCCGAGCACAATAGGAAGATGTTGGTAATAGAGGCATTTTCTGCACTGTTAAAGAAAATAGGGCCAAGAAGAAAACATGAGCATTAGGTTGCTGACTCTGTGTAGTATTTTAAAGACAAGAAGTCTGTGAGCATGGTGTGGGGCTGTGACTACTGGCATTCATGAAGACATTATGTGGCCTGGTGGAACAGACAAGACCTCTGCAGGTCGGGCTCAGTGGGGTCACACCCTCCCACATCCTGCTGTGCTCCTACAGGAACCTTCTGTTACGAAAGCTTTGCTCTCATGGGCTGCCTGCACCTCGTATCAGATCATCAGAACTGAAGGAAACCCACAAAAATAATTATTGTGGATTAGGGTCACAGAGACACTGCACTGGGCCCAGAGAATGCCCAAGTGCTCTGTCGATGCCTGTGGCCAGACAAGGTGCTCCTTGACCTCTGAGACAGGAAGGAGCTACGGCCTTATTTCACTTATTAGTGTAAAAGCAGCCACAATGATCAGGAGGATCAATAGAAATGCTGTCTGTGCCACTGCTGGTGCATTGTAGGGCATGAAGTGGCCAGGAATGGTTTTGGATGGCCCAGTAACTCGCTGGATGGCTCCGTGGGCTGTAGTTCTGACTGTGTTTGCAGCAGTTGTGCTTGGAGGGACAAACTGATTTTCAAAATTTGAGTTGTTTCAGTTGAGTAGATTTGGGATATCCTTTTAGTGTCTTCTGCCCCATTATTGAATGTGTAAATATTTATGTAAATATTTAGATGTACTGGCCTTGCAATACCTAGTGGCTTTCTTTACTCTCTACAAGGGTCAAAAAAACAAGTACAGTTTCATCAGTTTATGTAATAGGCAAAAGAAAACTAAAATTAAGATTTGTTTCTTTTATTTCTGTCTCAACACATGCCAGGAAATGATCCTGATGCTGCTGTCATGTTTTGATAAGTGAAACATGTATCTGCAAGAAAATCTGAAGCGAGAGAGGATTGCTGAGCTCTTACACTATGAGATAAGGATTCTCCTCAAGAGCCTACTTACCCACTGCTCTTATTTTGAAAGTTCTGGAAGAGTCGATGCTGTGTTTACCTGTCCATAGTTCCAAGCTTCGTGCTGAATATCTTTTTCCAGTCCCTGAAATATGATTCCACTGTCATTCAGGACATACTCCTGTCGCTCCTTTTCATTAGCCATGTAGACATCATCATCTAAGAGAGGATGAGACATGATGGCTGAAAGGAATTGATTTTTTAAAATCTCACATAGAGGGGAGATCTAGGGAACAGGTCAATCTGCCAGTGCACTCAGGCTTAGGACTCTCTGCTATACCTTTCTGATCATTTTGAGTGTGAAAAAAATAAGCATGAAAACCAAATGAGGGGAACTGACTGACTGACTGTGCTCCTGTCCCTTCACTAATCTCAGTATGTGTATTACTGGTAGATGTTGCTTGGTTTACAACTGAGTGCAAGAATCAGAGGGAAAAATATTCTAGAATAAATATTTGGAGTATTTCCTGCCTTAGGTATCTTATCCTACAAGGAAGAGCCTGAGGTCTTTAATGCCTTGAAACACTGAAGAAGGCAAAAAATTGATGTTGAGCAAAAATCCCCAACTTTCTGTAGCTGTGACTGTCAGGTACAGACTTTAGTGTGACATCCAGATTTCCTGACTGAGACACTGAGATGTGGTACATCAAAGCATACCTGGACACCAGGGATTGAAGAGCAGCACAAACTGGCCCAGGACTTTTGAAGAGACCTTGTTCCCAGCAAGGACCTGGATTTTGAGTTTGTATCGCCCAATGACAGCGTTGGCTGGGCTGAGGATTGTGAAGTTCAGGCATCCAGGCTCACTGGGCTCCTGGACTGCACTCCAACCACTGGCATCCTCCTCTGAAAGGGTAAATATGGCCTTGGTCTGCTGGGATTCTGCTGGAGATGGTCCTGCCAGAGAGAACAGGGACAGCAATTCTGAATGGCATCTGTGAGTGACAAACTTGGGGTCAATGAAACCCACATTCAAAGGTTGTGGGTGTCAGATCAAATGTTTATTCAGTATAAACTCACTCTATAGGTGAGCACACCCATAATTATTCTATGCAAGTGAGGAGGCAAGTCTATTGACCTGAAAACGTGAGAGTTCAAAAACATGTAGGCAGCATGGGACACCCATTTTAATAAGCCTGTCATAAAGAGCTAGTAGCTGCCTGGAGAATTTTTTGGAGAAGACTTTTGGGAAGATGCAGGTAGGAGTGTTATGAATGGGGTCATGTAGACTGTTCTAGTAACAAGGAACACATGAAGTTAATGAAGGGGATTTTAAAAGAGGTGAGGCCCAGAGTCAGGGGAGGAGATAAATTTGAGGTGGTGGTTTGTGAAAGGTAGAGGTGCAGTATATCCAGAGAGCAGAATGAAGATGAATTGCAGAATTCCAGGTAGGTCCTTAGGAGCAGAGATACAGGCTTTCTTTTTAGAATGAGGATGGTTCCTATCTTTCTATTAATTACTGTCTTAACTCTCTATATTGTCTTAAGGTACAGCTCAAACTTTAAAATGGGATTTGCTAAGTTTAAAAGGACAGTGAATCCTAAACGATACAGGACAAAGCTTAACAATTCAAGAAGGGGCCACACAGAACTTTAAGGCACGAGTATGTTGGAGCTGGAATAACTTGGATATGAGGAAATTTCCATGGGGGAATTACCTGTGCTTGCAATAAAGGTGAAGTTGTCCCAAGACTGCACTGTTGTTTTGGTGTTCAGAGAGATGCTGAAGGGCTGCCCTCTCCTCAAGATTGCTTCTGTGCTGCTGTAATCAGAGGTGTGGTGGGCAGCTTTATTTAGTTTGGGTTGCCAACTGACTTTTGTTATTTTCAGGGCTAGAAAGACACAAGACATGTTTATTAAAAACATTTTCCTTCAAGCTTGTACACCTTTAATTTTACACCTTTATCTTTTGTCTAACGTAGCAGTTTTACTATATTTATATACAGCTAGTGTTATGTTCTCTAGGAAAAAGAAAAATCCACTATTATTAAAAATTGCAGAAAAGCCAATTTAGAGGAGCAGCTAAATATGTTTTCTGCAGGTACCTTTCAGCAAGATTAAAAACACACATTCAGAGAATTCATCTTTGATTTAAACAAAAAATCAAAACCTTTTGTATTTAGGTAAGACTTTGTTAAAGTTTGGAGTGTCTGTTCTGTTCCCCATGCTCCTGCTCGTTTTCTGTGGGGATCTCTAATTCACAGAAAGCTTTGCAGATTTACAGAAAGAAGTCTTAAAACTCTCATGAGCAAGTGCAAGGCTGATTCTGGAAGCACTGTCTGAGAGGTGATGGCTCGAAGGCTGGTATCTTCATTGTGAACTTGTACATTATCTTCTGGTGTATCTTGTATCTCAGCTAATTTGCAGTCTTGTTGCTTGAAGCTGGGTGTTATTTCACACTCTGCTGGAAAAAGATAACCAGCAGAGGACAGATGGGAGCACTAGGAGTGGCATATCTTGAGGCAGTGCTATTGCTCTATCGTATCATGATAGGTTGTCACTGTTGAAATGGGGCACTGAAGCACAGATTACAAAAGCTTTCAACCTTCCTTGTTCCTTGCTGAATTAAAAAAATAATAGCAAACAGAAACAAAGCAGGAAATACAGATCCCTCTACGAAAACACATGTTTGAGAAGTGGCCTTTCCCAGTGTGATATTTAAGAGGATTTCCACTTAAAAAAAAAATTCCTGCTGTGACTCCAGTATGTTAATTTAACCCTTTGCAGACTAAAAGTGCTGTCAGCCACACTTCCATTATTTTGCTGAACAAAGCAAATTTGGACTTGGTTTAACCCCACCTTGAACCACTTGGAAATAGGCTCATATCTGAGGGAATCCACAGGGTTCTACTATAGAAATAGGGTGGGACCTGAGTTTTCTGCTGTGTTTGCAGCACAGAGTTATATTCTGTATATTAGTTGTAAATGTACCAATTTCTCAGCTTTTTGGAAGAAATGTGAATGTGTATGTGCATTTCTGATGCTGCATTAAGGGCCTGGAGTGAGTGGCTTTCCTGTAGTCTGTGAGCATGAGCATGTTTGAGCATTTTCAGTTATGGTTCTTGCTTCAGATGTGTCACCTAGAGACAAGAATTCCACTGAGAGGAGTGTGGTGTTTGTGCCATGTGATGTGAATGTTTAAATATGTTTAATTGAAAGGGACCTACAGAAAGCATCACCCCTAACATCAAGTCCTCTAATTTAACAGTGACTTAGAACATGTTTCTGAAGGGCTTCAGGGTTTTAAAAGAAGCTTTTTAGCCTTACTACCCACTATCCATGTATATCCTGAGCTGTGCAAGTTCAGTGTCCAGGCTTTGTGGGGCAAGGAACACGTGAAAGGCTTTCACAGTGGAATATCACAGGCAAAGATGTCCAACAGAGACATGATGGGTGGAGAGGCTCAAAGACAAAGAAGGCAGTTGCTACCATTGGCTCTCTCTAAGAATTTCCCTCACTAATAGTTTGATTTGCCTTGCAAAGTCCATGCTTACACAAGCATTTCCAGGAATATGTGCAAGAGATCATAATGGTTTATACATGAAACGAGAACATAATAAAGCCTGATACTGGTCTCTTATCCATGTGTACTTCAAATTTATCCTTGTTTGATCCTCACAGTTTCAATTTAAATCTTATAATTTCTTTTTCTTCTGTCAATGTATATTAGAAAAACTTATTTTCCATAATTCTATCAGTGTACAATTGCACAAACTTTAAAAAATTCTGTTTGGGTCTCTATCCTCTAATAGACAGATGTTGGGAGCAAGCTCAGAAGCAAAATCCTGCAGAATTGGTGATCACTGCTGAAAATGCTGATCATCTACACAGGGTTCTCTTTGACTGAAAGCTGAGGAAAACATTTTTAGGCTAAACTGTGTGTATTTAGGCTAAATGTATGTACACATCTGTCTAACTAGAGATCTTTACAGTCAGAATGACTGTGAGAGTAAATACAACAAAATACAGACAAGCAGCACACAGGCTGACATAGCCCCACTGTAGGGAGGGGAATGTGGGAGTCCAGAGGCCATCGAGTGACCTGTCTGAGGCCAGACATCATTTGATATGAGAGCCTGGGACTTCCATGTGGCAGCTTGATGCCCCAATCAGTAGCCAACAGTGTTGATTAGATGGCTGCAGAAGCACTGAATAGAGTAGTATAATGGATATGACAGAAAAATATTTTCTTCCTCTTCTGTGTTACAGGAAAAAAGAATATGTTCAAAACCCATGATATTAGAAAAAAGAAAATCAGTTCTAGCAGAATAACCTATAAATGCATTAAACCTAAAAAAGCCGAAGTTGCTGAGAGAACAGAATCTAATTTATCTTGTTTCCTCAGCAAATATCACTCATCTGGATTGGAAGAGTGATGTCTGGAGCCATCAGGCTGTATGAACTTACCTGCCATAAGGTTTCTCTCTTCTTTTCCACACTTGTGCGTAGTTCAGGTTATGGTTACAAAAGTGTGCAAGAATATCCTAAATCTTCTCCCACCAGCACCAGTAATGAAAGGCTCAGGACTGGACTTGGCTACATAGGCTGGAGTTTATACAAGCTGGGTGTGACCTGTGGTTGGTAGTTACTGTTTTTGTAGTGATATCCTACGTGAGCATCCACTGATGACTGCTTTAATTGCACAATCTTGAATCCAATTATGCTTATTTAAAACTGGTGAATGACTGAGGAAAGATGACAATCAGTATTCTGGTACCCTAGAGAGGAAAAAATCCCAAATCGGATCTAATGAAGAAAATATAATCCTAAATAATCTTAATTGGTTTGTGTCAATTTAGGTTTTAGAAGACTGTATGTACAGAGGGCAGGTAGAGACAAGTATATATAGTAGAGCATGGCTGTGTGGGACACGGAGTGATCTAAGTAGATTTACAATAATTAGTGTTGCTGTTAGTAGCTTTTCTTTTTTGCACTTTGCTTTTTTAAGACAGGTCTTCCTGAAGACCTTTCACATTAACTGCATGTAATCCATTCTTCTGGAAGCACACAGACTTGTGCATTCTCATTACCTGTTCCTGACATGATTGCCTGTAATATCCATTTCTTCTGTAAGAAGCAACACATTCCACAGAGAGGGTATTGCTGTGCAGTCAGCTGTGATCAGGGACTTCTGTTAAATAAAGTGAAGTGTTTAATGGCTGCCTCTGCTTCTAATAACTTTTCTTTATAGTTTGGTGTTCATAATACATGTACAGAGTTTCTCTGTAGTATTTGGCATGGCATTGTGAGTTAGGCCCTGGAGGAAGCTACAGAGCTGCTCTTCTGGTGTGAGCCCTGCCCTCCCTAATTACAGGCGCTCTCTTCTCTACTCCTGCAGCTCCTCCATGTTCTCTTCTCCCTCATCCTGTGTCACAGCTTATCTACAAACATGCCCTGCAAATTCGTCCCCAGAGCAGGTTGCACACTGTTCTAAATCTTCAATGGATTGTGATGAGGAATGAGGGATGTCAGGGGAGAAGGGATGATCGGCTAAATCCTCATCTCTACACTTCTACACTGTGTCTTTTTTTGTTCTGTTTTCTGTTTTGTTTCCGTATTCATATCAAGATTGCTGGGAACCAAAAAGGAAAATTAATTGCCTGCAGTTTAAATGTATTTTTCAAAAAGGAATCTAAATATTTATGATGGTTTCCTGTGTGTTTTTTTCCAGTAAGAATTTGTGATCATGTCTGGATGCCTCAGGCTCTCTGAAATATTATCACCTGTCAGACAATAGATGGTCTATAACTCCTGACAGCTCTGTGGCTCAGAATTTTGTCCTTATGAGAAGTTTGACAGAATTAATAAGTCATACAACAAATGTAAATCTTCAGGCCAGTCAGAGCTATTTGCACACCATGATTGCCCCATCCCCTGCTCTGCAGGGTGACCTGGCAGCTCCTGTGCCTGGTCAGTCCTTACCTGTCACTTCAGTCCTGGGGATGCTGAAGGAATAGGGAATCCTTACAGCTACTTGAAAGTGTGTTTCAGGTGAGACCTAGTACCTGGAAATGTTGGGATTGGGAACCTACAGAAGAGACAGACACTGACAGAGGTGGAGTTGGGGCTGCCTGTGCATGAGCCACAGGGGGAAGAGTTGAAGACAAATGTGTTCCTTGTCTTCAGACCTTACACTGGTGGGCAAAAAGTGTTAGTTACCTTGTGTTGCTGGGCTGCCACATTAGTTCAAGACTCTCCCTGTGCTTTGTGGTGCTTGGGACTCTGTCAGGCTACATAAGATTTAAGTTACTGTTTGGAATATGTACATGTGTTCTCCACTCTGTGACAGTCCTATGCCCACAGGCCTCAGAAATATTGTCATGGACCCCCAACATTACATTTCCCAGCCTTCACAGGCTTTTTTCCTCCTTATTCATACAGGTGTCACAAAATACAGGAATTAGGTGAACAATGGAGGAAATGTTCTACTCTTTAGGGTAGAGGCCTGTGAAAAAAAAGAAAAAAGAACTTCCCTCAATCTTGTGGTTTCTCATAATCTGCCCATGGAATGTACAATTCATTACAAAATAATACAGTTAAGAATGATCTTTATTTATTGCTGACAATTAGAATGAGGTCAAAAAGAGTGTATTATTTACCTGATGGAATAGTCAAAACCAGAAGCTGAACAAAATGGGATTTGATAAAACAGTGAAACTATTTCTACAAAGAAGTCAAGAGGGGAAAAAAAGGGAAGAAATACAATTAGAGACTAAATTAAGTACTGTGAAAGTAGGAGACTTGATTCTATTGCAATGTAAGAGGTAATGAATTTTTGTGGAAAGTTCCTTTTTGTTGTTACTTTTTCTATCCAGAGGAGAATGTCTTGACATGTTATTGCTGAAGTAGGAGTTTGATTTCATCACATTATGAAGGTGCTACTGCAATGGTAACAAATCCCTTAACATGTGAAAATTTGTCACAAGAGAAGTCTACTTGCAGCTGTAAAGGCCCAGTCCTCCGAGGTGTGAATTCAAAATAAATTTTTGATCTCTCTCGCGGTGCCAGTCGTGCCACACTGCAAAAGAAAAAAGGAAAAAAAATTAATTCGGGTTTGCAATGTCTTTTATGAGATTCCAAAGATGTAGAACTGCATGAGAGTGAGGACCTCAACAGTTACTTGAGTTCCAGCCTTGAGTTTTGAGGCTTTGTGTAGACTAAGAAATGGAAAAAGACAGTGCCATCTTAACTTACTCTTGAATAGACTTAGGGAAATGAGAAGTGCTATGTCACACTTCCATCTTGGGGCTGGATGCAAATTTGGAGAGTCAACAGCAAGTCGGAATAGGAAAACTGTGCTGTCAAAGATCTGTCCAATGCCTGCTCTGGTCATATCCATTTTGCCAATAGTATGGTTTTTCTAATGGCCATTGTGCTTTGTTTTTTATTTCCTTTGGGCCTTAATTGGCTTAGTCTTCAACTGGAATAATGTTTTCCATATTTTTATGGATTATTCTGCCCAAATAGTTCCAGAGTCACAAGCAAATCATGCTGTTTCATAATAATAAAAGAAGCTTTAAGAAATATGAACACTGTGTTAATAAAGCAGCAAAGTCTAGAGGAAAAGAAAAATATAGTAGATCATCTTGTTTTCGTGTTTCAAAAAGGCATGATTTTCTCCTGCTTTAAAGGAGAACAGAGCAACTTCTTGTTTGGGCTGAAACAAGGGGAGTTATGGCAGTTTCTGATTTGTTTGCTTTAGTTCAGAGTTATCTTTATAGTATTAGGGCATTGTATATAAAAATAGAAACACAAAGCCAAGCTGTGGAATAAACTTCAGAGAGACAAGAATTTGCCATGCTCGTTTGCTTTCCCAGGGGAGAAGAATGTTAAGAGTTTTTAGTTGCTAAAGGAGTTCCTATGTGGAATAAACAATGTGATTAAGAATTCATAATATCTCAATATACATTTTTGTTTTCATAAATAGAAAATATGAAAAAGACAAGCATGATTATTTTTTTTTTCTTTTTGAGAAGTTAATCAAGCTGTTGATCACACTGGAAGCACTGAGTAAATGCTGCAGTTTTCACTTACTTTATCTTGACCTGTTGATTCATCAGAGTCACCAGCAGGACACAGCGGCTCACGGGCTCAGGGAGGGGATTGGCGTAGGAGATCTCCAGAGTCACAGCCTTGTTCACCACAATCCTCCGAGGAAGCTGAAGGACAAAGGTACATTTCTGCTCATTCACTGTTCTACACTTTTCTGGAGTCGGAATTCAGTCAAGCTGTGACATTTAGCTGACAGCTTTCCCAATGTTTGAAGCTGGGTTTGGCTTAGCTAAATAGTGCTGTCAAACTGTCTGCAATGTTTTGTGCATAATCTCAGTGAAATAGAGCCCTGACTACACAGACACATCCCATGAAACCTGTCTGATCTTTGGGCTGCTGAGTGTCTTTTTTTCTTTTTTGGCACATCATTGGTTAGAATTAAGTGTTAAAACAATATGAACTGGCCCTAGCAATGATTAGAATGAAGGGTTTAAATCTGTTTTTTGTGAGTAGATGAAGTTGTTTAAAGACCACACAAGCACTTGCCAACAACTAGGACATATGAAATGAAAACAAGTTCTGTGAATGTCAAGCAGTGACATGTGGCTGGGAAAGAAAGAAGGTAATGGAGCTGCTCTGAAAAAGCTCAGGCCAAGGTTCAGAACTGGCCTCTCACATACATTGTTTTCTCAATGTAAGCACCCAGAATTTTGGAGCAACATCTAAAATTGCAGCCTAAATTAATGCCTTTATCCCCGAATTCTTATTTAAAGACCTGAGCTTCAGAAAGACCCTGTGTCTGTTTGGGACATCAGGGAGAGAATTGCTTACCTTAATGATGATGTTTGTGTCCTCTAAAATGATTGTCTTCTCTACCAGCAACTTCAGCCCCTGCGTGCGCATGACTTCACACAAAGCAGTAACTTGGATCCTTTTGTCAGTAGTCAAGTATCTTCTATAATGAGAATAAGGGATCTTCACCCGGATATGCTTCCCTGAAATTCAGACCTATATTTAGGAACCATTACATTTTCAAAGAAAGCTAAAGAAAAGACAGTTATAGTAAGGAGTTTTTAAATTATTGAAGAGAAGAAAAAAAAAAAAAGGACAGCTGGAGTCTGTTTATATTTGCTTCTGGTGAGACTGGCTGTGTATTTCTCTCTCTTCTGGTGATCATTTTCTACTCTAACTGATTTGAACCTTACAGTTTTCAAGAGAGGATTTTGGCCTGAAACTGAGGGATTCTCCTCATCTGCATTTCACTGGATTCCTGGCCCTTTGTATTTCTTACAGTGAGAGGTGTAACTATTTTTATCTATTCCCTTCTTATGTCCTCTTTGTTTTACCTCGGTTGAGAAGAAAGTTTGGGTCAAGTTTCACAGAGATCCTTTTCAAGTGACCTGGTCAGCTGCTCACTGTAGTCCTACAACTTTTCTGCTGTGTATGGGAAAAATGTATATCTTTGTAGCCCCTGGGGATGAAAAAGATCTCTATAATAATTTCAATAGCCTTGGGTCTTCAAAAGAGAGACACAGTTTCACTGTAACTTTTAAAGTTGATTGCTTTTAAAGTGTTGCCTGTTGAGTGCCAGAAAGCATCTATCAGACTTTAGTATTTATTAAAAGAGTAAGACATGTTCCTATGTACCTGTAATAATCACCACACAGACACACACACATATATATACATATAGACACCATGACACACACACATGTAGTGTTGCTTCTGGAGCTATAACATAAATACAGCCTTCTGTGTAACAATTCAGAGACCTAGTTCATGCTTGAACTAGTGAAAGTTTTCACATTAAAAAAGAAAAAATCATGTAAATTTTAATCATAAGGCTATGAAGTGGTGGAATGAGTAAAGGCACTACAAGGCTGATTTAGGTATGGTCTGATGTTTCTTCCTTCTTGCCTTCCTGTGGTTAGCTAGAGGGCTAAAGTGGGTCCCCAGGGACATCAAAAGTTACCTTGTTTAGGACCAAGCTCCACAGAAGTGGATGCCTTCAGGATCTCTGCCACTGTTCTCCTCGTGTACAGGATGGTTGATGCACTCATGTCCACCTTCACGGTCTTGCGGTCAGAAGAGAGGTTATTGAGAATTAAGATGAGGTTAATGTCCCTGCCAAAAACTGGAGGTTCAGCTATCTTGAATTTCCCAGAGATCCCAGGGTTCCTGGCTGTTTCTGAAGGTCTTCCATCTGAAGATTCTGTGTGCCCTTCTGTGAAGCTTGTTCCTAATACCTTGGCCAAGGCTTTTCTATAAACTCGTCTTTCCTCGGAAGAACCTGGTGGAAAGAGAGAACCAAGTAAAATTTTACTTTTGTCGTAAATTCAACAAAGTAAAGGCTTTCAGAGTGAGTGATACAGGGTATCAGCTCTGCATCACTCAGAAATATGCAATATTTAAAAGTTCCCAATATCTTCATTAACCCTCTGTTCAAGTTTTTCACAGAGCAACAAATATACAGAGTAACAAATATACTGTTATAAGGTGAATAAATCACTAGAATGAAATATTATGCAATTGTGTTTGTTTAGGAAGCAAGATTTTTTTTTCTCTGGTCAGAATATGCAATAGTGTTGTAGGTGTTACTTTGCTGATCTGATGACAGTGAGGCTCTGTATTAAATATGGTTGCACTAAAACATTGAGGAGTAATGTAGTGAAATATGGCCACTGATTCCAAATGGCAAACTTTAAAATGAGTGGAATACATATTATCTTTTTTAAGACTTTGAGCCACAAACATTAAAAAAACGATTAAATCGATTCTAGAACCCTAAATTAAAAAAAGGAAAAAAAAAAAAAGGAAAGACCTGGGTACCAAGTTTTCCTGGTAGTTTTGATTTCAGAATCCAATGATGTGAAGATGAAGTCTCCACTGTTGCACTGACAGTGCAAACACTGAATAGGTAGACAAGGTGATGGCTGAATGTAAGAGCAGGAGCACAAGAGAGCCTTGAACTAAACTCAGTGAATGTGCACAGTGAGAGAGGGAGACTGACTCACTCATCTTGGGAGTAGGATGTCAGAGGGGCTTCAAAAGGAAGGAGGAGCAGTTGGAATGGACACACAGCACAACTGAACTTTTTTGCTGAGAGAGACTGAGCATGAGGTCATATGGGAGACAGATGTCCAGTGTTAGAGACCTTGATTTTAAGGTTTTGGATTAGTGGTTTGGTTGTTGCCCCACTCCCTCTGCCAGATATGTTGGAAAACTAATACTTAGTGACCTGTAGCTTCCCATACTACAGACCTGTGCATAGTTTGTGATAAACAATAGGCTCAGTTTTAAGATGTTGTGCTATGACACCCTGAGTGTGTGTCTGCCTTGGGTAGTAAAACATATTTTATAGCCCTGTTTTATATATGTATCATATTTTTTACTTCTACACACTTTGTGTAAATGATTAAATATTTTGTATTGTCCCTTAATAAGGAAGCTACTAAATGCACAAAACCAGAAATATAAACCCATTTTGTAAAGAAAGCAGTCTGAAAACACTGGCCAAAATACTTTCTGAAGGAAGGGAAGAGATGCTCACACAAAGTATCTTTGCTTCCCAGCACTAAGAATTCCATAGGCAACAGTTGTGATAACAAGGAGATAATTAGTGACACTTCTTTACCTTCTGGATATTTGTAGTTAGCAGTGACATCCACACGGGAATTGCTGCCCACAGCTTTGGTGCTGATAGACCTGCCAATTATTTCAGTATCACAATAAACTCTTTTCTTGGTTCCATCAGTGTACACAATCCACCTGTTGCAATCAGCATTCACCTCCGTGTACACAAATAAGGTGTCATAATCCAAGTCTACATCACCTTCTTTGATAGCTATGACAGATGCAGGGCCACACTGAAAAATTCCTAAAATGTTCGGGGGAAAAAAAAAAAAGATCAAGCTTTATTAGTTTTAGTTGTCCTCAGTTTGGTGAGGGACTGTTAAGTCATGCTGAGAACTTGTAGTGTTACCTTTGCTTTGTTCTTGTGGAGTTGCATCTAAAACCTGCCATCCATTGTATGATCTTCCCAGGTCTGGGCGAATGAACCAGCTTTCATTCCAGACATGATAATCCCTAGAGACAAAGAACAATGTCTGAAAAGCACAGTAATATTGAGTCATACAAACTTCTAGTTTGAAGGGAGTAGAGAATTTTGGTTTTTAAATGTTCTCCAAACTGAGACACAAGCTAGTTACTGTAACTCACTACCTCTTTCAAAGAACAGATTTACTGCCTGCTTTTGAGGTGTAGACCTCAGGGCAGGGAGGGAGAAAACCATGAAGTATGGTTGTTTTGGGTTTTTTATTTCCAGATGGATATCTACAGTATTAATTTAGATAGCTGTATTACAAGTTATCCACTCAGTTGCTTTTGTACTACTAGTGTTTGTGTTTTTAAGTATCCTAAATCCTCTCTCTAGTTATTAGTGAGATGCAAGAAGTTATATTTACCATGTGGAATCCTTGCTGATATTAAGACTCCTTCCAGAGCTGTCATAGTACTTATCAATGCTCAGGTTTCTATCCACATCATGGGCAGAGTTAAAATTTGAAATCAAACGAGTTGGAATCCCCAAGCACCTCAGAACTGAAATATATTAAAAAAAAAAAAAAAACAAAGAAATGAAAAACAAATAAAACAAACCCCACACAGTTCAATGATTACAAACATCTGAGAAACAAAGTTAAGCGTCTAAATATTTTGTGATTCTTCAATATTTGCAGTCTTCACAGCGCTGTTCCTCCTGTAAAGTGTATTGCTTTGTATTTTTGATAAAACCAAAGGTCACAAATGCCTCTGCTGTCAAAGCTTACCTGTGCACATCACACCTGCAAACACCCAGCACTGCCCGTACTGAACAGGCCTGTAGTTGTCCTGGCGCCATTTCTTGAGGATCACCACACTGCCATCCCATCTGGAGGGATTCTCATGAGAATGGAAACTTCCTTGCCACTTTCCCAGGAGGACCCCATTGTCATTATCATTTCCGTTGATCTAAAAATAGGCCAGGGGACAGAAGGCACCAAATGAGTTGTGTGTAATGCACCCTGTCTAGTTGATTATGTGGCATAAGATGCAGGGGGCTGAGTCTTGGGGGTATAACTAATGCTTTCTGCTCAATTTTTGTGGGATTTGCATGAAGTTGTCCATTTCTTACCATAGAACTGATAACTCGCCCCACATATTTAGGATCTCCCCTTCGTGACATATCCATGCCTGGGTCCTGACGGTAGTACAGGCTCAGGTCAAGCATGGTGAGACAGATGTTTAACAGGTCTTGAAACTGTGATCAGATAAGAGAAATTTTATAAGAAAATGGATGATTTCACAAACAGAATTAAAGGAGATTCTACTGCAGTTCCTCCTTTCTGAGATATTCCAGCCCAAAGGTGGTAGGGATAGTGAGGAATAGTTAGACACACTGTGAGCAAAGTAAGGCTACCCTGGTGTGTTCAGTTTTCCTGTAAACAGGACTATCAGAGAGGCAAATAATGCAAACAGAAATGCTACTGGAGACAGAATGAAAGCCAAATGAATTCCTTATGGCCTACCTGTCCATAATACCATCCTCTTGCTTCAATGTACCTTACATTGCCCACAAAGATTATTCCATTTTCATTTAGAACATATTCTTGCCTCTCATTTTCATTGGCAATGTAGACATCATCACCTGTAAACCAAGTGGGACAGGTTTAAAGCTGACAATACTAGCAACCTTTCAAAAACACTGTTGTTGCTTGATTAAAAACAAATAAAACAACACATTACTATCTGCAAAACACATTGTAAAGCTCCACGAACATGTACAGTTCAGTGATAATGTCTGTTATGGCATATGGCCTGAGGAGAATGGGGAGCAAAAAGACCATATTATATTACTTAACTTTTCCCCACTACTTTTAGTATAGCCTTTGTGTATTATCTGAATGTCCCCTATTTGCACATTGTCTTTTTTTGAGGAAGATGGAGAAAAGTCCAGGCTCACTGAATTTTTCTGTCTTCTCAGGGTAGTTAATAATAGAACTGATATTTGAGAAGACCCACACATGACATTTTTCTGTTTTCCAGTTGTGTTCATCTTGTTTCAAGATTCCTAAATGAAGATCTTTACTTGCCTGACCCAAAGTGCTATTAGGGATGTTATTAGCAAAGCCTGCTCAGCCATTCACTTGGATTTCATTGTTCCTCATTGGTTTTCCAAGTCTGGGTCACACTGTGGAGCTGCTGTGAAAGCATTGGCTTCCCACAGAGGTTTAAGTTGTTTTGATCACTTTTTAAGTAGCAATATCTGCTTAGCTCTGTATTTAATTCCATAATGTTTAAAAACATTTTCTGAAAGCTTCAGGATTTCAGGAAATACATACAAAAAATCAGCTTTTCTATTCTATTGATCCAACTTCTTTACCTTCCTATAGGAACTTCCCATCCTTCCCTTCCTGCAAATAAAGAGATTGCAATTTATTTTAGAAATTATATCATGTGATATAAATCTATTCTTGTGTTTGCTGTCTACAATCTTTTTAAATAATATCATTGTTACTGATTCCTAAGCTCTTGGGGTAGCACGGGTGGAGACCTGGGTGGAGTTCCAGGTGTGGACTGGTTGGAAAGAGTAGGAGGAGCACTGAGGATGCTCAGCAATCATGAAAGACTAAGTTATTAACTCAGAATTATTTGAAGTAGGGAAAAAATGGGGGTGAGGAATGGGGCAAGCATGGTAACCAATTCCCCAAATTCTTGTAAAGAGGATGAGGCAGAGGGAAAGGAAATCCATTCTTGCTGTCTGTCAAATGCAGTATGAGAAGTTATATCCTGAAATGGATGCAAGAAATACTTAATTTCTTAATAAGAAGAACTTCTAATAGGAAGGGCAGTGTTTTATTGGAGGGAATTGCCAGAGGAGATATTGGAGCTTCCCTAATGGCTGATCATTAAGAAAGAATTCAAGACCTGTCAGGAATGACCTAAGTCCTGAACTGGTGGGATGTCTTAAGGATGGTGTGGACCTAGGTAACTTTCTAGGAGTTGTAGAGAGTGAGAAGGTCCCCCCTGAGCCTCCTTTTCTCCAGGCTGAGCCCCCTCAGCTGCTCCTCATCACACTTGTGCTCCAGACCCTTCCCCAGCTCTGTTGCCCTTCCTTGGACACATTCCAGCCCCTCAGTGTCTGTCTTTTCTTGAAGGGCCCAAAACTGACCTCAGAATTCCAAGTGCTTCACCAGTGCCCAGCACAGAGGGACAGTCACTGTGCTGGTCCTGCTGGCCACACTATTTCTGGTCCAGGCCAGGTGCCACTGGCCTTCTTGCCCACCTGGACATGCACTGGCTCATATTCAGCCACTGTTGACCAGCACCTCCAGGTCCTTTTCCCCCAGGCAGCTTTCCAGCCACTCTGCCCAAGGCTGGAGCACTGCCTGGGTTTGTTGTGACCCCCAAGGCAGGACCTGACACTTGGCCCTGTTGAACCTGACCTTGGCCACCAATCCAGCCTGTCCAGATCCCCCTGTAGAGCCTTCCTGCCCTCCAGCACATTCACATGCTCACTCAACTCGGCATCCCCTGAAAACTGAGGGTGCACTTGGTCTCCTCATCCAGGTTGTCAGTGAAGATACTAAACAGAGCTGGCCCCAGCTCCCTCAGTACCCCTGGGTGGCTCCCAGCTGGCCCCACAGAATTATGTGTGTCTCTTTGGTGTAGCAGGTCACAAACTGCTTCCTCCTGGGTGATGGGGGTTTTGGGAGCTGGGTACCTCAAGGACAACTGGTCTTGCTATTAACAACCGAAGTAAAGAAGGCATTAAGTACCTCTGTCTTTTCCTCCCATCCTTTGCCACTGTTTCCTCACAGATCCAATAAAGGATGAGGATTTCCCTTAGCCCTCCTCTTGTTGCTGATGTATTTGTGATAAAATTTTTACTTTTACAGCAGTAATCAGATTAAATTCTAACTGGGCTTTGGCTCTTCCAATTTTCTCCCTGGATAACCTCATGACATCCTTGTAGCCCTCCTGAGTTGCTGGCCCCTTCTTCCAAAGGTGATAAACTTTGATGACTTGCTAAACTAGAATTTTTTTCTGGTCTAAAAAGCTTTTCATGTGTTCAGTTATCCCAGTCACCCTTCGCTGAACATGTTCTAATTTTTGTCACCTCGTGCAATGGCATTAATATTTAAATCCAAGTAATTGTTTTCTCTTACACAGCTTAGGATGGCATTTGCCTTTTTCAGGGCCATTTCACTTTGGTTCTTGTTCTTTGATTAATGAGTGCTTTCATATTCTTTGTGATTTCCAGGTGATAGGTCTGTCATTGAAATCATTGTTATTTCTCCCTAAATATATAGTCCTTTATTTTCTATTATTATATCTTTTTCCTTTTCACCTACTCCAGTCTGTAAGGTCAGCCAGTTATTTCTATGTGTTGTCCAAACCCATCTGTGCATGTAAAATGCTGCTTAATGACAGCATATCAAAGCCAGTGATGAAACATTTGATCAGAGTGGTTTTTTTCAGATTACACTTAAGGATCCACTAATAGCTTTTCTCCAACCCAGTGCTTTTCCTTTCATCTCTAGTCCTCACTGTTTTCTTGTAAGTGGTTCTTTACTGATATTACAGTTGATGAATTAATTCCTGTATTTTCCAGTTGGAGGAATCACCTCATCATTTCTATATAAATGTTCTATTTCCCATCTGTCATGACATTTACTATACACTCAAATTGAATCTGTTCCTGTTTTTCAGGATGAGGGAGTTATTCCGTTCTGCAGAAATTATTCAGCAGCATCCTCCTTTAAGGATACTCCCTTTTATCTGTCAGTAGCCATTGCATCATCCCTTAATCTCAAGGGTTCTTCTAAAAAATCATTAAATTGTAACATTGTAGCTTAATTTTTCTCAGTTTTCATCTGAGAGGAATTTTTCTGGCCTCAGAAGTACCACTGTGACTTCAGTGTTCCAGTTCAGGAGCTCTCAAATATTGCTGTCCTTGCAATGTGGTTTCCATCAACTACAAGCTACATACAAATGATCTTCCAGGGAGCTCTGGGGAGGTTTTTCCCCCAGGACTGTCTATGCAGAGACAGTCTGAGTTTCCTGAACATACTTCTATAATTATTTCTCACTTCCAAGACTTGATGAGCTTCTTAGCAGCTTTTTTCATCTTGGCAATTGACATATTTATTAGTGTTAGTGTTAAAGACCTTAGAGCCTCTTCCAATGCTTAAAAGTGACTCATAAAAAGGAGGAAGAGCAACTTTTTACACGGGAGGATGGTGATTGGACCAGGGGGAACTGTTATAAACTAAAAAAGGAGATTAGATATTAGGAAGAAATTCTTTGCCCAGAGGGTGGTGAGGCCCTGGCACAGGTTGCCCAGAGGACCCATGGATGCCACATCCCTGGAAGTGTTCAAGGTCCTGTACAACCTGATCTAGTGGGTGTCATCTGTGCCCATGGCAGGGGGCTTGAAATGAGGTGGTCTTTAAGGTCCCTTCCAACCCAAACCATGTTATGATTATGTGAATTGCGAGTCTTTTTCACACTTAGCCCTCTCAGTTTTTATGAGGTTAGTTGAGCTATTGTCTTTACAACAACATCTACAAGAGCAGTCTTGCTTTGATTTAGGTGCAAGTCAAGGATGTTATTGTATATTTGCTTCAAATTCTGAGAAGTCTGTCAGCCCTTGTCTACAGAAAAAGTGGTCTGCTCACTTCTCAAGAGTCTATGATACGACCCCATATAGCACATTTAATTAGGATAAAAGGGGGGTACGTGGTGGGAGCAGTTTTTTAATGTAGTAAAACCAGCTCTCTGAACACGTAGCTGAGATTGCAGCCACTGGTGATGCACAGACAGCTTAAGGGAGCAGCTCTCTGTGCAGACACAAAGGAACAAGGTCAGTTGTGTTCAAGAGCAAAGGCATTGGCACCTACCTTGGCACCAAGGGTTGAAGAGTAAGACAAACTGCCCCAGGAATCTGGAGAAGATCTTGTTTCCCGAGGTTACCTGGAGGGTGAGATTGTATCGTCCAATGACAGCATTGGCTGGGCTGGAAATGATAAAGTTTGTGGATCCAGGCTCACTGGGTCCTTGGGCAGCACTCCAGCCACTTGCCCCAGCCTCAGAGAGGTTAAACACAGCCCTGGTGCGATGAGATTCCGAGGGGTATGGCCCTGCCAGAGAGAAGGAGGAATTGGTTTCCACTCCAGAGTGTGGTTTCAATATTAAGCTCACACTTGAAACTGAGCATATTATAGGGGGAAGGCATTAAAAATACACAGAGAAAAATTGCATCTCTAAATAGAATAAGGAGAGAATTACAAGGAATAAAGATTATGAAAGGATTAATTCTATGAGAACATGGATTAAGCTGTGGGAACACTACCTATTTCAGTGACAAATGCCAGGCTCTCCCCATCCTGCTTTGGTCTGTTGAAGTACAGGGTAATAGTGAAGGCTTGTCCTCGCCTCACAGTCAGCTCAGTGTTGGCATATCTGTCAGTGTGGTGATTGCTTGCGTTCACTGAAGGCTGCCAGCTGATGTGTGTTGGGGTCAGATCTGTAAAATAAAAGTTATGAAGAAGCAGCCAGCATGGAAAGAAGCCATTTGCTGTTTAGTGGCATGATGAGGTTGCTAAGAGCAATTACTTTTTCAGGAAGGAAGTAAAACTAAAAAGCAGATGCACCATTAAATTAAGTCTAGCGGTCAATAAAAGAAATTTTTGCTTGCGTTTTGTTACAGGGCTCTCATACACCAAGGACTTGCTGTGGACTGGACTTAGAAAAAAAATTATAGGGGCAAATTGGTGTAATTTCATTATCAACACCAACTCAAGTGATCTATAACCCCTCTACATTTTAAGCATATATATTTTTAGGATCCCAGGAATAGTGATTAGGACATCTTACTTTTCCCACTTAGATCCTGATGCCATTTATCCTAGATGCAAAGGAAAAGCGTATAGTGAGAGATCATCTGTCTTGTATGGATGAACAAGACGTGTTTGAGGACATCTTGGAGCTTTTGACAAAGAAATCAGTCTGTCTGAATCTAGCTCTGTTCAAAGTGAAAACTGAACCATTGGATTGCTGTTCTAGCAGGAACTAACCTTAGAGGAATTCTGATGACTTGCAATGTGCTTGGAGTTCTCCAATATCATGTCCTCCTGCACATAAGCTGTTATTATGGTCTGTGGTTTAAACCCATAAAGTGGTTCTTGCCACCCTAAATGCTAAACTACCTTTTTGGCAAGCAAGTATGCATATGATCTTCCTTGAAAGGTTGTTTTCCCCTTCCCTGTTTCATTGCCATGCTCAAACTGGAGCAGTTATACTGCTGAGAAGCACCTTCTGTGTTTGTATCTGACTCTACAAAACACACCTGGGGCGTTTTGTTGCAGGTTTTGGCAAATGCTCAGCACAAGTACCTTGCTGAAGATTCTTCCAAGTCACTTTTTTTAATATCAGTATCATAAATGCAATGATGTTGGTGGTGGAGGGAGCTGGGACAGGATAGGGGGACAAGACCATAATTTTAAAGGGAAATCAAAAAAAAAGAGTAATAACAACAAAAAGAACAGGATGGAAAGGATGGATCAAGGGCTATGCATTATTACTGCAGAGATCTTCAAACAAGCTTCCAGGTCTATCTCACACTATATAGCTTAGCAATGAAATACTAAGGCAGATCTGAAAAAACATAGCTGCATATTAAACTACAATTTACATTTAATCTTTGAAGAAGAGATAAAAGTATGAACTAACTTATGCAAAAAGTGCCATAATTACATCTGAGGGAAAATAGTTTCTTTTTTGTAGTCTAAGACCACAAAGAAGTAACAAAAGTAAGCATTGATGGGCTGAAAAGGAGAACCTTTAGCATCAATATCTGGGACAACAGCCAGCTTCTTTCACTGGAAAGCAAGACTTGAAAAACTGATTTGAAAATGTTTGTTCCCCATTAAACAAGAGAGAACCCTGCTTTGCAATCGCTCATTTCAATAATGAAAATAATCAAATGATTATTTTCATTTTAAACTTTAAAAAGCAGAGATATTGTCATTACTGTTTTCCTCTGGTGGGGTTTTAATGTGTCTTTGAATTCCCATACAGCTCCATTAGGAAGAATGACACAAATTTTGTTAATACAAAGTATAACACATCTCTGAAATAGCATTTAAAAAATGGTGCCCTTTGAAGCAATGGGAATTTCTTTTCTCCTCCCTGCCACTAATATCCTCTGTTTAGCTCAAAAACTAATCTCAAACAGGTCTTAATAATAATGATAATAATAAAACTTTGAAAATGAAATGCAAGAACAAATTACTATACAAAACTTCCTTCCTCAGATAAGAAATCTGAGCAATTACCTACAGGGCATGTATCTTGAGGAAACAGTCCTGAATAAAGTACCTGCTAAAGGGAAGCAAATGACTTGCAGAACTCACCTGCCATTCCCTCAGCTTATGAGAATTGCATACAACTTCTACTTTGTTCTTCAAGGATGTCCAAGTCACATCAATCATATAAAGACAAAACCCAGCAATCTTTTTATGCTGTCAGCTGAAATTTGAGAGAAGGGAGAGGTACTTAGCAGTTGTTATTAATACCTGTAGACTTGTCAAATGAATTAACTAGTTCCTATAATATATGGATGTCTAATGCCACAGTTCCTACTCAACGTGGGTGTAATTATGGGAGGAGATACCAAAATTATTTACTCAGAGGAAATGCATGCTGCTGAATCCCCAGACAAGAAGAACTTCCGACAAAGATAATAGGTGTGCCATGAATAAGTTATCTTTAAGGATGAGGAAATGCAGAGCGTGGTGGGATGTAAAAGCCATCTGAAGGAAAAAGGAGCATTTCCTGATGACTTCACTTCCATGTTGGTTAATATCACTTCTGGTTTTGTCCAGAAGATGTGAGCTGGTTTTTTTTTGATATCACAATATCTCACACCCTCTGCCTTATATGAAATACATGTGAAATTATACAAAATTATAGGCTCCCACCAGAAACAAATGTTTCTTTACCTGTTAAATTAACTCCGTACTACTATTTCCCAAAAGTTTTATTTCAAAAAGAACTCCCAAAATATTAAATGTGAGTAATTTTTATCAGAACAAACTCTGAGTCTGTCTGTTTTAACAGCCATGAACATATTTGTTTATGTACCATCACTTAAAAGAGTACAAGTAGTAAAGTGACATTGTTTGAGGAGGATTATCTGCTTAAGATTCTGCAGCTTCACTGATCATGTTTTAGCACTCAGTAAAGACTTAAAAATAAATTTCAAGTTACAAAGAAAGAAAAACCAACTGAAGAAGCAGAAGTTAAGCTCCAACAGATGTTTTCTCAGGTTGATTTTACAAGAAATTTGGCTTCTTGCACCTTTTTTATAAACTTTGTTTTCATACCATGAAGACTAAGAGATTACTTGCTAATATGACAATCATGCTAGCCTTATCTCAAATGAAAAACAGTAAAGCTTTTCCCACTAGGCAGCAGTACACTTGGCACGGTGAATCTCCACTTACATTGTAATTCAGCAGTTCTTCCTTCTCTTGGAAGTGTCCAGGATGTTCAGGCTGTCAAGACTTGTTCCAGGATTCACCTCAAATGGGTTTGATTGCTCTTCAAAGCTACTTTAGTTGGTCTTTTTCTCTTTTCCTTAATTCATATTCCTTGGAAAACCATAAGAGCCACAAGCCTCTGATGTTACCCGATGTTCACACACAGCTCTAGTGACAAACCGCATCGACCAGTTCTTAAGTTCAGGCGTTCAGTACTTACAGTGATTGCCTCAGATGTTACACATTGCTCCCATTTGACTATTTCCTTTCTTCTTCCTTGCTACTCACATACGTAATTAAATCTCAGAGCACTTTTTCTGTCTTGGCTGCAGCCACCTCCTTTGCCTATGCAGGGCACGCCCACGGTGTTCACCAAGCCACCAGAACCTCTCTCAGACTGGCCTACATCCCAAACTGGCACCTGCTGCTCCTCGCCTTCACCACAGCAAAGCACCAGCAGCTGCTGTTGTAATCCCTGTGGAATGCAGCAGTCATGGTTCCTAAGTGACTAATGAGTGAATATTGTCACAGGTGTTTTTCCTACCTCAATTCCACCCACCCGTCATCAAAAATGGTTCAAAATACTTTGTTCGTCCTTTTCGCTTTGTATCAGAGTCTTGAAATTGTAGTGCAGTTTGCTAATTTTCATGGAAAAACAAACTCTTTGATTTCATTCCTCTCCTGAATAATATTATCTGCTGCTCATACCCCCAGGGTAACCAAATTGCACCTTACACTTGTGTTGTTGCTACCTTATACTTGAAAGAGGGGAGCAGCACAACTTCCACGAAGTTGCAGAGTCTCTTCTGTGAGTCTGTATCCAAGTTTTCAAACTTTTAATTTGACACATTAACTTCATGTGCAAGTGGAGTGTTGCAGGGAAAGGGTGTTGCCTTCCTTTCAACTCCTCCAGAGGTTTGATTTAAAGGCTTCTCCCCTTTCTGGTAATGCCATTCACTTGACTTTAGCACAGTCTGGGTGTTTTCACACATCAGAGATGTAAAAAGAAGTCATTAAGTAAATATCCACATCCTAAATCCAAGGCTGTGCTTGAGATTGAACTTGTACAGTGGTTTAGTGTAGCCCAGATGTGTAGTCACCAAGATGATTAGAGGGATGGAGCACCTCTCCTGTGAGGAAAGGCTGAGACTGTTGGGGTTGTTCAGCCTGGAAAAGAGACACTGGCACAGGTTGCCCAGAGAAGCTGTAGATGCCCCATCCCTGGAAGTGCTCAAGGCCAGGTTGGATGGAGCTCTGAGCAGTCTGGTCCAGTGGCAGGTGTCCCTGCTGATGGGAGGGAGCTGGAATGAGATTGCCTTTGAGGGCCCTTCCAACCCAAACTATTCTAAGAATCTGTGATTTACATAATGAGAGCAGTTGGCTACGACAAGCATTATTGAGGAACATCAGGGGAAAAGAGAAGGCACCACTGTGGGTTTCTTGCACAGCCCCTCTGTAGCTCATTCCATGTTCAGTGTGGTCTCACACTGACATCATGTGACTGACAGCAGGAAAATAAGGTGCCTGTCAGTGCCATTCTAAAGAAATTTTGCAGGCTACAGGGACAAAAGAACTTTATAGGCAATCTGAGATTAGGCTCCTCAACAGTGAGGAGTCCCAGTGGCAAGTCCCAGGTACTCTGTGATGTGTGCTGGAAGTTTGAGCACAGGGCTGGCTCAGGGCACTTGTTAAGGTTTTGCTGGTTCCTGGTTCAACAGTTCAAAGTGCAGCAGAACAGTAGCTTGACCTTCCATACACTTCATTTACACAGATAATTTTCAGTCTGAGATTGACTTACCATTGTGCACTTACTGGCCTTAAACTAAGTCTCTCACCGGACTACACCTGGTTCACTTACTCCTTAAACCCATCTTTTGGCCCAAACCAGTCCTCCCATAAAGGGTTTAAGTTTGCTTTACTAAACTTGAACTCTAAAAGATGACTTCCTGACATACAATCTATAGTGAAAAATTCCTAACTCTTCTCAAGTTGAAGTACCCTTAGACTTAAGATAACCCTCCCTCTGATGACCAAAGAAGACTTTCAGCAACTGCAAAATGTCACCACGCTAAAATATGTATGTTGAGCTGGGCAATTATCCCAATGAGTTTGTCAAATGGTTGTCAAATTGGACACCACCCAAATTCCTGTTGGACATTTCCTATTCCTCTTTTGGTCATTGTGATTTACCAAAAAGAGGAAAAATGTCAGGAGAGACTTTGTAGCAAAGAAGACAAAGCTAAATGATATAAACCGGGCAACTCATCCTCACTATGTTCTGGAACACGGTTGCATTAAGGAAAAACACTGCTCTGGAACTCCACTGTATGAGGCTTTCAGTATATAAAATGATTTTATGAGTGTATGTGCAGAGAAATCTGGAGCCAGGAGGAATTATTTACAAAGAAAACCAGACAAAAGTCAAACAGTCTCCGAATAGAAGGTAAAATGTTCTTTTTAATAACATGAACACTCACAACAGTAAATGAAGAATCAACCATTCCTCAGTTTATTCAAAACTACAGTGTAAAATTGCAATGATATGATGTTGATGACCCCTTATTACAGGAAGTGAGGATTTGTTTTGCTAATTATCTCATTGTTTTCTGTACAAGATTTCTTATAACATTTTATTCAAATCATACACATAGAGACAATTCCATGTATATCTTCATGTTAATCAATCACATTTACCACCTTAAAGGTCTTGATATCTGCAAATTTATCACAGGTGAAATTAACAAGTAGATGTTTGAGACCTGCCTCAGAAGGGATGAGTTTAAACTTGGTACTGGATTTCTCACTGGCCTTCAGTGGTGGTATGCTGAAAAGAAAAAAAGGAAAAAGGGGAAAAAGATAAGCTGGAAAGAGGCTGATGCATCATGCTTGAATTTCTTCACTAACCATCTTTCACCTATCAGTTCGATGCAAGATGACCACACAGGACTTGGCTATGTGATAAGTATTTAAATACTTAAATCCATGCATTAAGGTCTCTCAGAGACCAATTATGCAGTGACCCAGGTAAGTGCACAAAGGGGGACACAGTAATATCACTGAGTGAGATAAGATTTCATGGAAAACAGAGGGTGTAACATACACTGAATTATTGAAAAAGAATAATCTGAGACTAGGAAGAATGTTAATATCAACTCCTGAATTAGAATAGATTATAGCACCAAGAAAACCTCAGTGTTTACAGAGCAGGAAATTTTGAATGGAAGTTAAAATGTTTTACACTGGTGTGTTTTGTAATTCTTGGAAGCTCTTGTTTATGTTTTTTCCCTTACCCTGTCATATTGCCTTGTCTTGCCTGAGGATAAAGTTCTATGGGCTAGACAACACAAGGTTGCTAAATTCCCTCAGGAAAACTTAAAAATTATGGGATGGACCATTCCTAATGGCTCATATGCAAATGGAAATATTAAGTTGCTGTGTATACTTGTTTGTGTTTGTCTGTGTATTCAGTTAAAAAGCACACTTCCACATTCCAGGTATTTTCCAGAAATAACTGCATTTGTGAGGAGATGTTGAAATTTGTGTGCAATTTTGTGTTTGTACAATATGAGGGACAGTCTGAAAATTTTCTGTTTGAGTTGTGAAATACTGAAAGAGAAAGGACAGTTCAAGATGCAAAATCATCAAAGCATCAAAATAGGAACCTGGGATCTATAGTGAAAGGAGCCTATTTTATTCTAGTCTTCTCAATCACTATGTCAACATCATCAAATAGTGTCTTGTCTCTGTTTATTAATCTCCTAAGACAGTATTTTATAGAGTTCTGAAAGCAGAGCTTGAAAACTAGTGTGTCTGTAGTTCTTAATTTGAATAGACTTTTGGGGTTTTTTTTTAAATTAAAACCCTCAGCCTAGACTTTCATTGTAATATTCATCATTTTTCCTATTCTTTTCCTGCCTGCCTTGTGGATTTCAGCTTTGTTCAATTTCCAGGCCTTAGTAAAGTAAATTCAGTCACCTAAAGAGCAGCTGCTTGTGATGGTTATGTGGTTTAGTCTGTTCTTTAAAATCTATCCTCCTTAAATTGTGATCTACTGTGTCTGGAGTAGCTAAGCATGGAACACAGCTGGAGATGGTCTTTTCAGAAGTCCCACTCTTTGAGATCACAACCTGTGTTCCAAACAGTGTTAACTTTTGTCCCCAAAGCTGGGACACTGGGTGAATCTGCTTTTGACCTGTCTGATAGAAACAGAATTAGAAGGCTGAGGACCCAGATTGGCACCTGCAGTCCATTTAATAAAGTGGGAAAAAAATCCTGGTTAATATATGCTGTAATTTGGGTTAAGTATGGAAAGAAACAGTCACATATCCTATTGTTGGCCCTTTGATCAGAACAAGAAGGTTCAACCTGTCTGGCCTGTAACAGCATAGACAACCTCAGCAAAATCTACAGCTTGGATAAGCCTTGGATAAGTTGTTTTTTTCCCCTCTGGAGCTGTGCTGTCCTGCTAGATAGGCAGGAAAACAAGTTCTGTCCAATTATGACACCAATTATTTGACCTCCCAAACTACGGAGCCAAAGCCCAGCTTAGATGAAGAGCTGGTTCATCCTTTTGTGCTTCATTACGAGGTGTTACACTGACTGGCCTCCCAAGTTACAGTGACAAGAAAAGGATGTCTCATCCCAGAGTTCAGTTCCAAGCCATCCATGCCTGTGTTCTTGCTCAAGTACCTTTAACAGCAGGAAGGAGCCATTTCTCCTACTCACCGTAACTCAAGGATTCCTGTGAGCAGGTCACAGCCCTCCACTTGCAGCACACAGTCCATCACTTCTGTATCAATAGGGTTGGTAAATACCACTTCCACATCCACTTCTTTATTCACTTTTGCTTCACCAAGTACCTGTGCGAAGCAAATACTTGTAAGGCCAAGTTCTCAGTGTTCTTTCCTATCCGAGCCTCCTTGGGCATCAGAAGAGGGGATACTATGAGATCCTATGATGAACCATGGCAGAATGTGAGAAGACATCTCTTTCAGGGAAGAAAGTGCTTATAAGAGCTCATTTTCCCTTTCCTGTGCCACTGCAGTTAGAGCAAGGGGACAGTAATTTACCTGTATGTCAATGGCAGGATTGTCCAGGGCAACGTTTCTTTGCACAAGCACTTGAATTCCCCCTTCTACATGACATATAGCTGTGACCTGGATTGTTTTGTCTGCAGTTAACCTCTGCTGGTATTCATTATAATGTATCTTAATGGGAAATCGTTTTTCTGAAAGGCAAAAAAAAAAAAAAAATTTGATACACAATTTTACAAGCCCACAGAGTTTCATACCTATCATTAGTATTTCCTTTTCATGTTGTATCTGGGACCAGGAGGGCCTTCAACCATCACTGCCTAACTCAATTCATGCAAATCTATCAGTTTGTTCTAGAGAGAGAGTGATTTCTTCAATGTTATCCCTTCTCCATTCACTACTCCTGTATTGCCTGGCTTGTTTTCCTCCCAATTGCTCTGAAAGATGCAACAGCTGGAGTTTAAGGAGTTTACTGGTGCCTCTCCATTTGTTATGGGACATACTGTACTAGGTCTCACCAGTCCTATTTGCTCATGATATACTGAGATGAGCTGAATGATGTCTTTACACAGCTTTTATTGTTCCTGGTCTTTTCTACCTTTTTACTATCATACGTTTTTATTGCAGTTTCCATCTTATTCCTTGTGTCTGCTGTTAGCTAAATCCTGTTACCTTTCAGTAGAGCCCCTCATAACTGACCAGAACACATTTAGTTGGAGTTTATTTTTGTGGTTATATGTCGTCCTTATTTTTTTTTTTTAAATGCAAATTTTGTTAGATAAAACTTCATGTTTAATCACTGTTGTCTTTCGACTGTGAGATACATTTTTCAAAATATGAAAAGTGCCTTTGGACATGACAGTGTGAAACATGTCTTGTTAACGTGAGTGCAATGAAATTTTTTTTCAGCCTTTTCAAAAGAGAAATATAAGATTGCAGTTTGTTAGAGCTTCCCCCCCCGCAAGTTTACCAGCTTCCAATGCCCATTCATTGATAAAACAATTATGATTAGAAGTTATTTGAAAAATTACCTTCCTTAGGAGACAGAGTGACAGATATGGAGTCCTTCCAGATCTCATGAACAGGTTTTCTAGTATATAGAGTGCTCCATGCAGTCATATTTACATGAACAGTCTTAGATTCAGACTGTAAATTTACAAGAACCAGAACTAGGTTGAGGTCTTTGCCAACTTCTAGAGACCCTGCCACCTTGAATTTCCCTGAGATGTCTGGCTTCTGCTCGACTTCCCTTGGTGTCGGTGCTGTAGGATCAAATTTATCCTCAAGTCCCAGCTTCTTACGGGCTTTTTTAAAAATATCTCTTTCTTTTGTAGAGCCTGTCAGAGAGAACCATGAAAATTATCCCTGGCATGCAGCTTCTTATGGCTGCTGGAGACAAGTTAGCAGAACAGTGCTTGCTACTCACAAACAGACCCTCTGTTTTCCACAGCCATACCTAATTTCCTGGATCTGCAGTAAGTAATGTTACTGTCCCTCTAATTGTGGGTTTTTTTGAATGCAAAATCTTAGGTCCAAAGTTTCTCACTCTTCCCATTTCTATCCATTTTTATGGCTATGAATGTGAATTTTTATTTGCTGATACAGAAAAAGGCTCTGAAGTAAGGAAAGGCTGATGGCATCATGTGGTGGGTTGACTCTGGCTGGCAGCCAAACATCCACCCAGCACCTCAGTCCCCATTTCCACAGGAGGGGAGAAAACACAAGGGAGGTGAGAAGTCTCAGGGATTGAGATAATGACAGTTTAACAGGGAAAGAAAAACTGTGTATGAGCAAAGGAAAAGAGGGATATGGTCACAACCTCACACCAGCACAATCAGACCCAAAGGTCTGATAAACTGACAAGCTGTTTGACCCCTGGAAAGAGTTGCTTTTCCTGGGCCTAAGTGCTGATTTAGCTCAGGTTTCTGTAGTAAGCCTTTCATCCTGCAGAAAAATATCTGGGCTGTAGCCTAATTCACACTAAGCAGAGGCAGGCAGTGCATGTCAGCAACAGGTAGAGGGAACAGTGAATAATTTTTTTTGAGATATCTGTACTTGCCTAATTCAAGTGCCATAAAGCTCCATATCAGAAAGGGCAAGGCAGTATTTCCTACTCTTTACCTTCTCTTCCCTTTTCTGTTAGAACTGAATAACCTGAGTGTAAACTTTGCTCCTACCTTATAGATGCAAAAAATGGCCCACTAGGACTCCTAGTCCAAAGTTTATATGCTTTGGGGAATGAAGCAGCTGTGTAACCAGAATAGCCACTGGTTTTATTTACCTTCTTCATATTTATAGTCTTTGGTGACATCTACACGGTCATCTCTACCGACTGCCTTTGTACTGATGGATTCACCAATTTCAGTAGACTTAGAAAATATTAATGTTTTCTTTCCAGTTGCTGAGTCATAATTCCAGTACATACAGTCTGCATTCACTTCTGCAAACACGAATGGGCAGTCGTACTCCAGATCTACCTCTCCTTCCTTGACAGCATGTCGTGAGGCAGGACCACACTGATAAATTCCTACAGCATCAAGAAAAAATAATGTAGACATCATAAACTTTTTGACAGCAATCATGTTACTAGACAGATATTTATCACTGACTCCTGAATTGCCCAGTGCTGGTGCCCCATTCAAGCTCTTTCATCCACACAGACCCTCACACAAAGTCAGTCATCAATGTATGTTGTGTTTATTCTGAATGTATGCTTGATTTATTTTATATCATTCCTTAATTTACAATAGCTCTTGATACCTACATTGGAAATATAGGAATTTCTGTGAAAAACTGCTCCTAGGATTCTAGATCCTTTCTTGGCATCCACAAATGATCTGAAGATTTTCTAATGCTAGATAAAGAATTCTCTTCTGCAACAATTTCTGAGCAGGATGAGAAATTACTTTTACAATGATTTTACTTATTTTTTTCTTTTCTCTAAAAATGACTGGCTTCATAATTTTTCAACATTATTCCTGAAATAAAATTTGTTTACCTCCACTTTCTTCTTGAGGAGTTGCATCCAGAATTTGCCATCCACTGTATGAGGGGCCCAAGTCATTGCGTGTAAACCAGCTTTCATTCCACACATGGAAATTCCTACGTGCAAGAATGAGCAAAGTAAGCTCCTGGTATGTGTTTATGAATTTCTGTTCACAGCCTTTAATCAGCCATCTTAGTTAAGTGGATTAAATGCCACAAGTTCTTATCTGAGACTCACCACTTCCATCCTAACCTTGACTACATTAACCAGATAGGTGCTGAAAATTGCATTCTGGAATAGACATAAATGTTCAAGGACAGAAAATAAATCTATAAAATTATACAAAATTTGAGCCTGTTCTTCTCCAAAAGTTTCAAGCATGTGCACTTCCTTAGTTTCATCTGTTTTCCTTCTGGCACAATTCTGTGGTTACACACATAATTTATATTTAGAATGGGTCCAGAACAAGAAAGGGAGTAAATGAGACAAAAAGTGAGGGACTATTTCTGCTCTTTGCTGAATGCAAGCCTGTTTGAACTGCATTTGATGCTTAATGGTGGCAATAGTAAAACTATTTTAATGTAAATTATGTCATTGAAAAAAAAAGTCAGGAAAGCTGGTTCTGTTGAACTTTTACAGTTTAACATGAACTGGCTTTGAAGAATAGTTTCAAAATAAGTCATGTCCCCACTGTTTGATGTTTCTAGTGCAATATTGCAAATTTTCAGTCATTTGTGGCATTATAGCTGTAACTTGGCCCACCCTGGCTTCAATTAGATGTTGCAATTCATGTCTCAATGCTCTATTTAACTGAGTCTTGTAGTACTTTTTGTAGTATTTTTTTTGTTGATCCCATGGTGTGTAGTTGTTTTTAAGGCAATTTTAAAGAAGAACATGAAGGATTTGTCATTAGAATCTATATTTTGCACTTGAAGTCATTATAGACATTGGTAAGTTCTACTATTAAATATTGAGCCTTACCATACACTGTCAGCTCCCCTCTCCAGATGATTTCCAGAAGCATCATAAAACTCATCCACACGTAGATTTCCATCTGCATCGTGGGCAGAGCTGAAGTTTGTAATGGTACGAGTGGGAATCCCCAGACATCTAAGCACTAAAGAGGGAACAGAAAACCTGAGTCAGAAGGCAGTATTTCTGGCAGTTTCATATAGCATAGTAATGTCTTGAAAGAATTCCACGCAGGAAATATTATTAGTCCTCATTTTAATAGAATCTGTGCAATGTCAGTTATGTGCATGACATAAAACATACCTGTAGTCAGTACTGCTGCAAAAACCCAACACTGTCCATATCTAACAGGTTTGAATCCTGATTTCTTCCAGTTTTGCAGGATTTCACCACTTCCAGTCCAGCTGGTTGGATTTTTCCCGCCCTCATATTTTCCACTCCAGTTTCCTAGCACCACCCCTTGGTCATCATTGGCGTTGACCTGAAAAGATATTCACTACAATTATGATGACATAAATTAAGAGTTTACAGCCTGTCTGAAAGGAGACTGGGAGTTAGAGTAAATGCCATATTGAATTGGAGACAACAGTGCTCCCTCATCATAAAGGGAAAGCCAGTGCTAGGCTACATTGGGAAAAGTGTCACCAGGAAATTGAGGGAAGATGTTAATCTCCTTTAATTATCCCTAGCGAGGCTGTGCCAGGAATCCTATCTCTAGTTTCAGGTTCCTGAGTTCAAGGGGACGTTGTGACACTGAAGAGGGCCCAGGAGAGAGGGCTACCAAGCTGGTCAGGAGACCTGGAACACACAATCTATAAGGGGAAGTCAAGACCACTGGGCTAGTTCAGCCCTGTTAAGAGGATAGGGGGAATGTAAAAACATCTTACAACTACCTGAATGGAACACACTAAATGTGTGTTCTACTAACCTTTCTCTGTTATATAACAAGAGGCAGCAACAGGAAGTTGTAGCTTGGCAAAATCATAAGTGAAAAATTCCTCACTAAGAGGGTCCTGCAGCTCTGGACTGGTCACCCAGAGAGGGCACAAAACCTTCTTTGGAGATTTTCAAAGCAGCCAGTCAAATCCATGTCTGAGCTTCTCTAGTACCACTGCAGTTCCACTTCAAACAGGCAGCTGGACCCAAGACCTCCAAGGAACTTGTCCTTCAATATACCATGGCTTATACATCCCACGCGAGATAAATCCAACAGGCTCAGATGAGTACCTAGCTATTTCTCTGGCCCATATTTCACCACTCATATACCCATACAGACATACAGACAGTAGCCTAAAATTCTGTGAGAAATGCCTTCATGATTACTTTCACTAACTATTCTAAAAGTTGGTCATTTGGACTTTTTGAACCTGTTTCTTACCATTGAACTGAGGACACGGCCCAGATATTTGGGGTCATTTCGGTGAGACACATCAGTGACAGGATCCTGACGGTAATATAAGCTTCGATCCATTATGGAAAGGCAAATATTGAGGGTATCTCCTTGAAACTGTGTTACAGAAATAAATTAGTGTTTTGGAAACACAGATTACTAAAAATCCTGACACAGAGAGCTATATGAGCATTGAATTTTTTTTTTTAAATCATCAAATGAAGTGCTGCAGCTCAACCAGGAATTACCACCTAAAAATGTGGCCTCAACAAACTCTGAAGATCAGAACACATGGAGCTTTTCAAAACTCAGAATCTTTGGGCTTTAGGCCAATACTTTGCCTCTCAACATTCCTACAGTATTTTACTACTGTGAGGTTACTTAGTGTCTTAGTAAACACTCAAAGGTTTCTGCTGGGTGCACCTCCAAGGCAGAACACTGATTAATTAATTACAAATCCTCATATTAATGAGTTTTACAGGGCTTGGCACAAGTTCTGGTTTCAACACCAGACTCCTGCCCTTCAGAGATATATGCAGTGAACTGGAAAAAGCAAATGGCGCAGTTCATGCAAAAAATAGAACATGAAACAGTGTCTGGTGTTTCAGTGCTGCATTTACCTGGCCAAAGTTCCATCCAAAGCTGCTGATATGATTTTTAGTGCCAGCAAAAATTATGCCAAATTCTTCTAGAACATATTCCTCACATTCAGCCTTGCTAGGCATGAACACACTGTCACCTGAAAAAATAAAACAGAGATACGTACAACAACAGCAGGCAAAATAAAACAAAACCTCAGGTCTCCATCTATAAGAATGCTTGCAGATATCTACCCTTTGCTGTTCTTGCTGTTATAAAGAGATCATGAAACTCAGGATTTTCTACAAATAGAGAAGGAGGTGGGTGGTGCCTGAGGGAAGATAGAGGTATGACACTGTCAAATCTGTGAGAAGATGGTAAATATGACTCTTTCCTTCATTCTACAAAGGCCAGACACACTCTTCTAAACTTGTACAGAAGTAGGGAAGCTCTGTCAAAAGCAGAACTTAATCTTTTAGGGCAAGGAGTTCTCCAGTAAGTACATGATACAGAGCTGCTTCCAAGAAACTGTTAAACGCATTTTTTTTTTTTGGTCAGTGTTCAGCCCCTGTGTTGAAGTACAGATCAAATGGAGAAACTACAAGTATTACTGAAGCTACAACAAACTTAGTTCTTTCAGGGGAAATCCAACATGTTCTTACCTGAAGACCAAGGGTTAAAAAGCAAAACAAAAGTGCCAAGGCTTGCTGTTGAGGAGCTGTCACCTGAAGTACTCTGAACACTCAGCTTGTAACGTCCAATGACAGCATTATGTGGGCTGGAGATGGAGATGCTCACAGAGCCTGAGCTGCTGGACTGCAGAACTGCACTCCAGCTCTCTGTGCTCACTGTGCTGGAGAGACCAAACGTGGCCAGAGTCTTAGTTGCCTTGGAGGGTTTTGGACCTTTTAAGAAAAACAAACAACAAGTTTTTTCCTCACCTTGCTGAAATAGATTTAATCATCGACAAACTCAGCAGGAGTGTGACCCTCCCCTCAGATGAATTTGTGCCATATATTGGAAACTGAAGCAAGTTGTGACTGCTTGCTGAGATAGGAGCAGTACAACAAACACCTCAAACAAACAGTTCCATGGCTCACACACACCAACACGTTGGCTCTGAGGTATTATCTTGCTGCTCTGTAGTGCATATCAGGCAAAGGGTTGTCCTGAGGCAGCATTACTCTCTCTGTGAAAGAAGTTGGGAGCTGTACCTGTTTCTGCAACGAATATGAAGTTTTGTTCAGGCTCTTCTGTTCCATTGAAGGTGACAGTGAAGGCCTGGCCTCTTCTCACAATCAGTTCATCACTGGAAAATTTACTTGTGTGGTGTTCTCTTGCATTTTCTTTCAGGTGCCAGTCGGTACTTGGCTGCGTAGCAGCTGTGAAGAAGTGAGAAGAGCAAGAAAGCTTGAGGGTCCAGCCAAAGAGGAAGAAGGACAAACACATTCTGAAGAATTGCTTATTCCTTTTTACAGGTAATTATCATGTGAGGTTTCCACCAGAAACAGAAATAACTTATATGTCAACATTTTTTTTCAAGGGACTCTTGAATGGGCTGTTAGAGATCATCTTCATAATCAAATATAGAAGGACTAGTATATCTGATACTAAAGAAAAATCAGAAAAGCATCTAAGAGGACAGAAATCTGAGAGAATTGAATATTTGTGAGTTACTTGGATAAAAATCTGGCTGAACTCTTACACTCTTGAAGTTCTGCTTTGCTTCTTTCTCTTATGTCAAATTTGTCAGTCTCTTATTTGCACTTATTTGACTTCAAATAGCTGCAGACCTTTTTCCATTTGCAAAATACAACATTATTATATCTGTTAATACACCTGTTCTCCCAAATCTCATTCTAAGTTCACTTTTCCCCTGCACACAGTAAGTGAAATAATTCAATTTCTGTGAAAATCCTTCTCCTAACTCCTGATGGAAGTTTTTTCTCTGCCTTTTTTTCTTGGATCAAAACTCCTTAAAGAAGTAGTGATCTTTCAGCATCTGTTACAGAGCTGAACATGACTTACGGATGTAAGAAAATAACAAACAGCACCATAGAAGGAGCTCTCCCCTTGCTCACCTTGGCCCATATCTGATCAATATATCCTCTATAAGCAGCTTCTGAAGTTTTCCTCTGAATGGCCTCCTCTACTTCTGTAGGCTCAAGGAATGGCTGATGCCTTTCATTTCATTAAAGTTTGTTTGCAATATTTCCTGTGGGGGTGGAGCTTGAGTAGCTGCCTTTGTCCCCAGCCCTGATCTGACCAGTGGGGTCTCAGGATTCATTTTTCATTCATTTTTCACTCTCTCAGTCCTCATATCCTGATCTCGTTTCATTGCAACTTAACATTTGAAGCTTGGACAATATTTATTCCTAACAGTCTGGCCACTTGTTAAGAGTTTCTTAATGTATTTAAAGCTATAAGAAATTAAGCATTTAGTTACTTTTCTTTCTGTTATAATGATAACATTATAGGAACAGAATAATTTCTTCTTGCAAAACACTGTTTTTAATTTGATATAGTTCAAGAGCAATATTTGCAGTCATTTTTATTTAACTCAATTCCCTGAATCCCTTGTTTTCCTTTGTTTTTTTTTCCTTTCCCCTTCATTGTAGTAATTGCAAAACAATAACCAAGCTATTGCCTCTGCCCCAGGTCAAATCAGGGCCTAGATTAAAGAACCAATTTTTCATTTATCACCTGATTACTGTTTAATAGAGAATCAGTCTATGTCATATTTGCAGGACACAGTGAGGACAGGTAACTACATTTGTGACTTGTGATAAAATAGCTCTGATTGTTTTCAGCTGGGGCACTGCTGTTTTTTGATAGGACATCTCTGACCATTCTACTGGCAATGCCCATTTGTGTGCAAAAATCTTCCACTTAATTTCAAGGAGAGAGAATTTGGCTTATGCTTTGCAGGTGGCTCCACTTTCTGTTAAGAAAGAGAGAGACTAATTCTGATACCTTTATGAAGTTACCTGTAAAATCTGATGTACTCAGTGCACATCTTAAGGATGCTTCAGAGTGATACCCATCATGCTGGACTAACCACAACTACACACCTTCCCAAATGCAATGTTTTAGTTGGCTGGGCTCAGTATTCAGCAGCCCAAATTGTCCTGTTTTTGGGTTTAGATCACACTTGGAAATTCTAGAATTTGAATTTGCTCAATCCATTTCATATACAGACATATTTTATTCATGTTTCTTATGAAACAGAAAGGGACCTGGGGGGACTGGTTGACAGCTGTTTGAGTATGAGCCAGCAGTGAGCATTGGCAGCCAAGAAGGCCAATGGCATCCTGGCCAGTATTAGGAACTGTAGGATAAGTAGGAGTAGGGAGGTCACCATTCCCCTGTACTCAGCACTGGTGAGGCCACATCTTGAGTGTTGTGTTCAGTTCTGGGCCCCTCAGCTTAAGGGGGATGTTGAGATATCAGAGCGCGTCCAGAGGAGGGTGACAAGGTTGGTGAGAGGCTTGGAGGACAAGCCCTATGAGGAAAGATTGAAGGAGCTGGGGTTGTTCAGTTTGGAGAAAAGGAGACTTAGAGGCTCCTTATTGCTCTCTACAACTTCCTGAAAGGTGGGGGTCGGTCTCTTTCACCAGGTGGCAACAGACAGAACATTGTCTCAAGCTGTGCCAGGGTAGGTTCAGGTTAGAGATTAGAAAAAAGTTTTTTACAGAAAGAATAATAAAGTATTGGAACGACCTGCCCGGGGAGGTGGTGGAGTCCCCAACTCTGGATGTGTGCAAAAAAAGATTGGACATAGTACTTGGTGCCCTCATCTACTTATGGTGTCAGGGTATGGGTTGGACTCGATGATCTCGGAGGTCCCTTCCAACCCAGTTATTCTGTGAATCTGTGAATCTGTGAAACAGTGTTATTAGAAGAAACAGTTTTCAACTGGCTGTAATTCAGACTAGTGCTTTGAATCTCTGTTCATTAATTATATTTAGTCTTATGAGAGACCGTAACTCTATCATGTGCAAAGCCCAATTGTGATTTTAAAGTGATAAGACTTTAATTCTTTTTTAAAACATGTCTTAGAATTTTATTAGAGTTTTCCAACATTAAGAAATGCTCTCCTACCCATACTTTTAAATTCTCTTAAATGTCACACAAATGATTTTGAGAATAACTGTAAGATTTCAGCCTATTCTTGGATACACAGCAAACCATTTTTCTTTGATAGGAAGGTTAGTTACTGTTGAAAGAAAAACCCCAACAGTCCATTTATGCTGGTAGACAGTACATCGGGAAGAACAAGTTGTGGCTGTTGTGTCATCTCCTGGTGCTTATTCCCAGCTCTGGATAAGTTGCCTTGCAGGCCTCTGGAGTGCTTTGTTTATAAAACAGCTGAATGATACATACCAGACCTTTGGATTAAAGATTATGGGCAAAGGTTAAATTAATGAGAAATATTAACACTAGTCAGAACACTCATCAAGCAAAATGCATCTGACCCAGGCAGCTTCCTGTACACCAAGGTTTGCAGAGCTTGTGTGGTGGCTATGAATGTAGGGACTGCACAGGCAGACGGTTGAAACTCTGTGAATAGCAAGGGAATATTTGGACCACAGAAAATGAAAGCTTTAATCCATCTTTTTGTTTCATGTACACAGAATAAGTTACATCAGAATCCTTTTTTGCAAACCAGTTCAGTCATATAACATACTTTTTCAGTAATACCCTGATTTCTTCCCTCACTCTGGTAACTGTTGAAAAAATGAATATATAGGACTAAGAGTTTTAGAACTGAACAGTGAAGGACAGATTTTGTGACAGATTAGTTCTCCTCAAGATTACTTTCTCTCCTTCTCTGCACTGTTGTTTTCTTTCACACCAACTCTGTGTGATATTAAATGTCACTTATGTGTTCAGTTGCTTTTATTCAGGATGGGAAATTAGTCCCTAGAATAGTCAATCTGCTCCTTTATTCTTTCTGAGCACAGATCTTCCTTAACCTAACACTACAGCCACATGGCCATGACTCACTGGGACCTCACATCTCAGTGGACTCAATGATCTTACAGGTCTTTCCCAACCCAAATGATTCTATGATTCTGTGATTCAATACCCTAAGAAGTTTGGGCTATTCTGTCTCTCGTTGCATTCCCTTGTTGAGTAATTAAGCAAGGAATTTCATCAGCAAAGCCCACTCCTGCTATCCTAGATACAGGAAGTCAAGTGGTTTTCTACACCTATACTTTATTTGTGACCTGCACTAGGGAGAGACCTGGGCCCCTGAAACAGTAGTGTGGACTCCCATCAGCACTTTTCAGGACTAGAACCTCCTCATGTAGGCTGGTCAAGTCCATATGCAAAAGTATTTGGCCAAGATCTCTTCTGGGCCCTACATGTTGTCCAAGACACACTTCTTTCTGTTTTCCTCTCCCATCCACAATGCCCTAAATAGCAGAGGCATTTTGAATGAAAGCCTACAGCCTGCTGCAGCCTGAAGCCTTCCTGAAGTTTCTGATTGTTCCTGAAGTTCTCATTCCAGCTCATTCCAGATGAGATGGCTTGTTCCAGAAGGGAAGCCAACAGTGGCATAGTAGTGACATGCACTAATATGTGAACTTCAAAAACCACCACAGGACCAGGACACAGGAATAAGCCAAACTGGCAATGCACAGACTGGGATGAACCTGTGCTGGGCTCCCCAGACAGCTCTCAGTCACACACGACCTATTATTTATAGCCTATTATATTTAAATGTATTTCCCTGCCTCTTCCATTTATGCACACATCTCTTCCACTGGTGTGGAGTAAAGACATTATTTGGAAGTTTTAACTTCCAGCTACTGCTGCACACTCATCACCAAAGAACACATCTGTGCAGGCTCCCATCCCAACCCTGCTCTGCTCATTTCTTCCTGGACTCCAGAGTGTTGTCCCATTCTGCAGGCAGGTTCTCTGAATGCTAATGCACAAACAAGATGCTTGCAGGTGTAACTCACCTTAATTGTAATGACATGGAAGATTAAAAGTGACAGACAGAAGCTGAGATAATTATTTTGAGAGTGAGACTGTGAAACAAATCACTAGATCCTTAGTAGCAGTAGTGGTGCTGCAGACTGTTGAAACCCTTTAAAAAATCATGCTATCAAGTTTATAGGATCTTTTTAGGTGCTTTTCTTTATGTTCACCCTTCTGGATTCTGTCAAAGCAGGTCCATTAGAGACTGGCCCACAAATGCATACAAATTTTCTGGAAAAAAAGTGTGGCTGTCTGCAAGATGTGTGTGTCAGGGGGTGGGAGGAGTAGGAAGAAAGACAAAAAAGGATTGAAAGCAGCTCTGTGCACACACACCTGCACAAAAACCCTCACAGTCTTTTACATAAAAATTGTGCATGGTGCCATCTCCAACTGAACTTGGGCTTGGGTATTTTTTGAACCCTGACTATTTCACAAGCAAGTGCTGATCATGACCAGCAAATACCAGTTTGCTCCTTAAATGTTGCTATTGCTTCTTGCATTTTATGAGACAAGAAAATTGTCGTTAAGAATAGACTTGTGTCTGAAATTTAAAGAGGAAACATTTAGAGAGCACCTTGCTAAAATGCTCTAAGTTATTAGCAAATCATTGCTTAAAAGGAAGTGTTACAATGCAGAAACAATTGGTTCGTGGGGTTTTTTTCACTATTGCTGCAGAAAAAGGTTTTAACTGTCCACTTTACTATACAGTTCCTTTGTTAAAAAGAAGGATTTTTCTACTCAGTCCAATATTTCAGCTTCACCTATCAAATTGTGTTTTGCCATTTATTTATCTCTGTTCAGGGGAGGAGATTTATGAGGCAGTCAATATCCCTTTGTATGGACTCAGTTCAATCCCAGCCTAAGTTCAGCTTTTAAACACATGTAGATGGTATCACACTCAGGAGCTGCACTGAGATGGTCATTAAATAAGCATCATCAGGCCAGGCAAACAGCTGGTGCTGTGGAGGGATGCTGGCACAAGATCAGGACAATAACAAGAATTATTTAAAATAATAGTATGTGGATGAACACTTGTGTTCTAAGAGTTCATGCAATCAGTTCTTCTAAAACTCTGAGGAAGAGGTAACTGTGCCTCTCTTAAACTGCAGGAGGGATAAACAATACATGTTATTTCTGCACTCAAGCCTCTGCTCTATGGATGACTGTTTTTTATTACTTTCCTGAGCTTTGTAAGTCTATGTCACTTAGAGCCAGCACAGCATGTGCTCTGTACCTGGAAGAGGTAAAGTAGCATCATCTTGAATTCAAGACTTACTTTATGTATTTATGAAGGGACCGATAAGAGAGATGGGAACCTTTAGCAGGCTGTGTTGCAGTAGGACATGGGGTAATTGTTTTAAACTGAAGGAAGTCCATTTAGACTAGAAACAAGAAAACAGTTTTTTTTACACAGAGGGTGCTGAGGCATTGGCACAGGCTGCCCAGAGAGGTGGTAGGTGCCCTTTTCCTGGAAAAATTCAAGGTCAGGTTGGATGGGGCCCTGAGCAACCTGATCTAGTTGCAGATGTCCCCACTCATTGCAGGAGGGCTGGAATAAATGGCCTTTAAAAGGTCCCTTCCAACTCAAACTATTCCATGATTCCATACATTTTTACAGAAGTCCCAGCAAGTCAGTCCTAAGCAAGTACATAGCCAACCTTACTAAAGGGTATTGATTTAATATCTTCCCTCCTAAGACTTCACTGCTGGACTTCTGCTTGCTTTATTTATTTTTAAAGTGCCTTTGCCTTTCACAATGATTTTAACAAATAGTTAAAATGGCATTGCTGGCTCTGGATCTGCAGGAAGAAATCTAGTCTGTCACTTATCCTTTGCATAAATATTCCTATTAACACAAAATTAATTCATACCTGACCTACACTCCAATTCATTACATTTCATGATAAAAGAGAGTCTGCAGTTTGTCACAACTTCTTCTGCTCCATTTGCATTTTTATAATGTTTGCAATATTTAAGTCCAGTATGGTAATGGATCTATTATCTTCTTTTGCTTGTTTGTGGATTTTGGAAAATTCAGGAAAGAAAAGGAAAGAGCCCTTTACAAAACAGAACCCCACAGAGAAATCTAACACCTGCTACATTATTCACTTTCCCATTCCATATGAACAAAGAGACTCTTTTTTTTTTAACTTACCAGCCATGTTGCTTTGCTCCTCTGTGCCTTGGACTTTGTATTTCTGTGAGCAACTGTAGACCTATATGATAAGACTTGAAGCTCTGGCCGTGTGGCAGCATTTATAGGGAAAACTTAAGGCCTCTCCTTATGTTCAAACCAATTATAATTCACATTAGGTGAGTGAGGCAGGTAAGTCATACCAGTGGTCATGTAAACTTCCTAGTAACCATATATTAGCTCATGGGTTTTAGGACATTGCACTTATGCAATTCAGACCATTTATCCAGAAGGTTGACGAGATGCTTAGAAAAGCAGAGCATTTAATTGCATACCTGGAATCCAGGATTTCACATACAATGATGCATCACTTGGGAAGGGATGTTTTTTGAGTCAGTATAAATTAATATCTCTTCCCAGTATGATCCAAAGTTGAGTATTCATGCAATAAAAGTGTACATTCATAATAAAATTCATATGGTTCACTCCCTATGAGTGTACTCATAAGTCTGGAAAAAAACCCCAGAACTTTTCATTTCCTTTGTCAGTCCTTTTTTGGGGATCACCTTTGTGTCAGCCCCTCCTTGGAGTCTCTGTGAATTACACCAATGGTATGAATGCTGTAAATGTAATGCAAGCTACAAGTAACTTGGCAAACCACTGAACACTGAATAACTTTGATGAGTGGAACTCAAGTGGTAACTCTCCCTGCACGGAGAGAAACTTCATCCTCATAAAATAAAACACTCATTTTGTAGCAAGTACAAATTATGACGATAATTTGTGCTTCGATGGTGGTTACTCATCTAGTTTCTGACTATAGAGAGAGAACAATAAATGTTAAAATATTTTTTCAACACATATGAGACATTTTATAGATAGAAAGAAAATTAATTTGTCAACATGGCCTCACAATATTTTTTTTTTCCAGGTTACTTCTTCATTTCTCATATCAGTCCTCCAGCACATTGATCATGGATCTCTCTCTCTCTTCCTCCCTCCACACAAAAGAACTTCCATTTCCTTACACAGATTTGAATAAGGTATTTTGTCTCTTTATTATTACTTCATCTCACTTATCTACAATGACGAGAAGAGACTGAAGCAATCTCAGGAATGTTAGTGCTTACCTTGAAGAACTTGAAGGGCGGAAATTTCATAAGACCAGAAATGGGCAAGCACAGTATCTATGGATAAAATGGGGCAAGAGGCACAAGAAAGAGCTGAGAAATTACAGCTGACATCAACTAGTTTGATCAAAATTCCTGGAAAACACTGAAATAGGTAAACTTCTTAGCATCTAAGTGATTACCAGCTGTTACAGGGTTGCCAAGAAGTCAACCAAGCTCATCAGCACACCAGAGGAGAAGTAAGTCTATCACCACATGCTGACTTTGATTTGCAACAAGATACCACAGGGTATTTTCATAAGCACACTTTGGAAACGCTGATTACACAAGATTTCTATTAGTTAACTCCATAACTTGCTGTTAAAAAACAAATGGCTGCATAGTTTCAATGGATCAGCACCAAAATGAAAGGGCATAGTGGCTGCAGTGTCATTAAAAGCTGCCTTGGAGCTCTGACATTTTAGATATGCTCTTTTCTGTCATTAGTGTTGTTCAGCTGAAGCACTGTGCTAGCTCAGGGCTAACCTCAGCTGGATAATGCCAAGAACAGAGAGAACTGAGAGCTTAAAAAATTCAGAAGGATCAAGTTGGATTAGTCTAAACCAGAGGCAACTGCAGAGATATGATGATTTTTGAAAAAGATTAAAAGTGGTTATAGATAGAGGAGGCCAGCTGAGGAGTCATGGTCTTACAAACTTTAGTCTTTGACTAAAAACACTGAAGTGAAGCATAAAATAAAAATGTTGGCAGTGAAGAAAACTGTTTAGCTAGACCCTCTGGGTAGGTTGTAAAAATGTTAATAACTTTTTTCCCATGGAGATTAAGAATAGACCGAATGCACATTTGTCAGGGATAATATATGCATGTAGTTGAGCTGCCCTTGGGGCATTTATTTGATGTCAAAGCTGTGACAGTGACACTTTTTCCCCCTGTTGCTTATTCTTGGCACTTGATGCTGAGCTGTGTGATGTACAGAGTGCCTCAGGAGGGAAGTGGAGCCTTCTGCATCCAGTGTTGATTCAGTCCCATTTGCCTTGTTTTTGCTTTGTTGCTGTGACTGACTTGCCCACAGTGAATAAACTTCACATTGTGTCCTTTGGTGAAGGGTTACCAAGTCCCTCACTAATGTGACACACAAGCCTGCAGACTTCTTGTCACATTCATCTTAAGACCTGCTAATTTCAAAGGAGCAGTAAAACATTTTGGATAGAAACAGAGGGAGGTTAGTAAGGTGTCTGTCCAGTATTGCACCCACTGAGATTCCTGTTTCTGCCAGTATAGCCATCACCTGGGAGCCCCACAAGTTTTTCTCTTGTGAAGGAAAATGTGTCCCACCTTCAGTCACTTGGTTACTTGTTCCCCAAAACAGGGAATTTGCAGAAGTGACCTGAAAATAGACACATCCTTTTGTTGTGCAGAGAAAAGCCACCTCACTTTTAGAATCCGTTAAAGTTCATTGTTTTCTCGTACCTTAGAGCCATGTGTTTCACACACTAATTATGAGTTATGTAAATAATGTTTTAAACATTTCCCTTCTTCATTCAAGATCCACTAGTTCTTACATTGTCAGAGCTAAAAGCATGAGAGAGAGAAATAACTTATCTGGGACAAAGAAGTGGAAACTTTAAGAGAATCAAAGACCAAATCAAGGAAGAAAAGGGAGGAGATAGTGAGTAAAAAAGTACATAACCAGCATATATATAAATACTGTATTTCAATGACTGCACCAAAACTCAAATGCTCACTAAAACAGAGTTAGCAAGGCCTTGTGTAAGAAATCACACGTGCCCACAGCTTGTCAGTGTTTTCCAGTTGCATCTGCTGGTGTAATAAGCGACTGTTTCACCCTGCAAATCTTGCTTGTTGTGTGATCTTGGATCATTGCAGCTACAGCAACAGCACCTCTAGACAGCTTCAGTATTTTGGCAGAGCTGAATTTGTGCTGAGAATCTAAAGGAGGACTCCCCCTGGGACCAAGTGCTCACATCCCTGTCCACATACCCTTTGACTCAAAGCTGGGCATTTTCTCCTTTCAGCAGGAAATCATGTACCACTACATTCTGTGGCTGTGCATAACTAGGATGTTTTAGGTAATGTTTCACAAATCACCAGCTCCTTTGGCAGTGGACTGGTGAGAATGTAACAGTTTGCAAAGCAGGAAACTGCCAAGGAGAGAAACTGCTGGAGAGTCAGCAAAATCCCGTCTTTTTTTTTTTTTTTTTTTCGTCATAATGTTGGGAAGTTCCAACAGCTGTTCCTGCTGCCAAGCAGGATACACCCTACTGCCAGGGCTGGCAACCACTGCAGGGCAGGGGCTGCCCCTTCCAGGAGGAGTGTATGCCATGCACACCTCTCTTACACCAGCACTCCCTTTTCTCGTGGGCACTTCCCACAGCTGTATCCTGCAGCTCTGTCCCTTTCCTTACTCTGTTCTCTTGCAGCAGGAGCAGCCAGACAGGCACTTACAGGTTTGGAAGGGCTGTAACTAGATAGTCAGGAGTTCATTGTGTATTCTGCAGTGGATAATTGTGCCTGATGATGACTCTGAAAGAGAACTTTTTGACTATATGAATGCCAAGAAAGAGGTCATGCCCACAGTATACTGGGCTACAAACACTGTATCATGGTTTTGGGAAGGTTTTCTCCCCAGTCACTGGTGTAGAATTAACTTGAACTCCCCAAACCTGTTCTGCAGAACCCAGCACTGTACACCAGTGCTGCCTCTGTAGCTCATCTTTACTCACAACCACACAACTTTGCTCAGTTTCAAGTCAGACTGAAGACATTTCTGGCCACCAGTGTTGCATCTTACTTAGCTCTGAGCCCAACCTGTGCTTGTTTCGAGTTCCTCCAACAATAAAGCGTTTGGTCAGCGTGGAATGCATGACTAGGGCTGAAATAGAGTAGAATCCATTTAGGCCTCAAAATAGGCTCATTCTATGAGTCTGGAGTGAGACCAAATAAGATTTGGAGAGAGGTTGGTGAGCAAGAAACACAGCAATCAAAGAAAGGCAATTCCTGAGGATTATTTCCAAGGCAGTAGATCAGGCTATACTTTCATTTTAGGGAGTTAAGTGAGTCTCATTGCCTCGTTCATTTCTTCAAGGCAAATGAAACTTCTCTAACGAGAAGACAAATGCTTTCCATTGTACAAGAATGGTGGTGGCTGTCATTTGTAACTGTGAGACACATTCAACAGCAGAAACTTACTGGTTTGGGCAGGATGTACTTTTGACAGTCTGAAGCCACTTTTAACTGCGAAAGAAGGGAAGGGACATGGGTAGGTGACAGGCTATGGCTTTGATACCATCCATTTTATGTCCCTGAAAACAATAATTTCATAGCACAAGCATCCATAACACTATAATCTTACCTTGAATTCTTTTTTTCCCCTTGAGGGTAGTATCTGTAGTGAGTAGAAGTCATATTCTACAGCTGGGAAAACCAACAAGATAGGTGGCATACATTACTGTCTGACCTTTTGTCCTACAAAAATAGTGCTTCACTTTGGAATACTTTTTAGTAAATAACTTCTTAATAAATGATACTGCAGTAGTTTATCCTTTGTGTTTGGCAGTATAACAACTGGTTACACAGGGAAAGGACAGGTCACTGGTACCAAATACCCCACAACTTTAAACTACTCCTCTTGGTAATAACAAAATTGACTATTGCAAATGATTCTGGCTTTTTATTCCCATTCACCGTAAAAAACTCAGTAGCATTCTGAGAAGCCATGAAATCTGCAAGGCTTTAAGTGCTGCAATTTCTGTTTTGTATTTGAAATTGGTTTCTAAGCCTCATTTATTCAGGTAAACAGAAATACTCCTTTTCCTGGCTCTCCCTCTTTCAGGTTGCTCATACTAGCACAGATGTGCACGTGTCACTGTACAAAAATGTTTAGGACATTTCCTGTAATTTCAAACTCAGGGCTAGTTTTGAGAAACCAACTTATTTTAACAGTTATTTCTTCTCTGTGAACTGTGAAATAAGAAGTTATTGGTGTAACAGCAGAAATTGTAAGTGTGCCATGTCCCTTCCTTTGGGCAAAGGGGGGAAAAAGTATTGCCTCAAAAAGACAAGCCATTTCAAGCTTGCTGTGTCCTCACTTCCCTAAATAGCTCTCTCTCTTCTGACCTTTTTCTGTAAGCACACACTATTAGGTTTTATTGAAATTTTTAAACAATCAGCTTCAAGCAGCTATTGATGTAAAATTAATATAGCAAAGCTAAAATGAGACTGTATAGAAAGGGAAGGTGACTTTATTTTAAACAAACTCAATTTCAGTCACTCACACTTATTGTCCTACAGATTTCATTCAGTCAGTCTTTCATACTTGTTTTCCATACCCTCATTTTAAACCTGGACTAGGATGTGTTTGGCTAGTCCAACCAGGATTGCTTGTGGTAGAACAGAGGACAAAGGGTGACAGTTTTGGAGTCATCAGATTTCCTGGTTTCTTTTGGCTAGGTGACCACATGCTCACTTTGGAATTGCCTTTTATACCCTCCAGGGACCCAGGTCCATGAGTCATTAAGCAATGTTGTTGATTGACTGCCTGTCCTTTTGTATCCTGTTCTGTGAATAGTCTGTCTTTAATTTTAGGCTGTCCTCTGTTTTCCCAGTCTGTGTTTCACGACTCTGGCCATGATCTCAGTGACCTGCTCCTGCTGTCAAGTCAGTATTTGAAATTGTCCCTTCTTTCCTTGCCCTTTCTTTTGGTGCTTTCATGTATATATTTCTGCATGTAATCTGTTAATGTCAACCTTAATGTTTCTATTACCAATCCCTACATTCCCAAAGGACATCAGGCCACACAAAGGAGGTGACAAGCTACAGGGAGCACCCCAGGCTAAGGACTGTACCTGTGATACTGAAGTTACAGTTGGAGGGACTTCTGTGCTGTTCATTCTGACAGAACAGCAGACATTCCCAATGGAAGCCCATCAGTGTAAACTAACTCACTTACTTGCTAAAGCATGAAGGGTACTTGTGGTGGCTTTTTAGGCACCAAACTCAATGCTATGGATACTTTTGGAAGCAGGACAGTGAGATGAACCCTCTGGAATGACTGGGAATTGTATCAATGCTCTTTCTCCATTGCTCCATTGAGTGTTACCCAATAATAACAACAGTGCTACAAAGGCTTTTGTAAGAGGAGGTTCTGAATTTAGGTATCAGTAGCTTTGTTTGAGAGGGTCTGCACTGTTCTTCCACCTACAAATCTGGCTTTGGTCGAACAATGACCTACACTTCCTGGAAGCTCATTAAATGCTCTTCATATCACAAGCAGTTAAAGACTGAGAGTGGTAGGGGTTTATATGTTTATCTGAGGATTTGATAGACAATATCAAATAGTAGAATAATACTGAACCAGAATAAAAACAATCTTTTATGGAAGATATTGCAGATAAGTGTAAGATAATGCTCCTACCTATCTAATAACCAAAGGTTAACTGCTTTATTTAATGTCTCCAAAATTTTAACCCTGTAGTGCATGAGAGTTAATGATGCATTAGGACCTTTCCTTTGAGGGAAACAAAACAAAACAGAAAAAACATCACCACTACACCAAAGAAAAAAAGCACACATGTAAATTTAGCGTCTCAGTTAAAATGAAATGTAAAGTTTATCTTTTTGTTATAGAAATGCAGCCAATGACAGCAGATGTTAAAAGAAAACAGAGAGAAATCCATGAACATGTTTAACAGAACCCTATTACCAGCAGGATCTCCTACACAAGGAAGTGTTTTAACCTCTGATAACTACTAAGAATACTTGTTTGTTATTTCTGTCTCCCAATTGCACCCTGTCTCTGTAGTTACCTGTATCTTTGCTTCAGATGATTCTGTGTCTAATCTTACCTGCCTCTGTTAAAACAGAGAGATACCATGCTTGCCTTTTAGATTGTAATGGCTGGAGTTGAAGACACCAGAGAAACATAATCAAACTAAAGTCATCAAATCAAATAGATTTTATGGAAAGTTGCCTCCACCTCCAAACAAGAGAAATTAAGTTTCTTCTGGTGACTGGGAGAGTCTCTCACTGAGACTGCCAAGTCTGTATATGTAACACAAAGTATGTCATATACATATATATTTTTGTGTGATGAGGCATTTTCCTTTAAAAGCTACAGGGCACCAGGTTATTATCCTGGGTAGACGGTTGTCAAGTGACCAAGGCTACGGAAGAGGAAGTGGGAGAACTGTCCAAATTATAAAGCTGAGAGATCAATTTCAGTAAGGCTCAATTAGTGCTACCCCAGGAATTGCAACTGGGGAAATGGGAAGACAGATAGAAGAAAGATTAAAGCCTTATGTGGATTAAAAGTCACTTCTTCAACTCCAGTTTAAAGCAGCTTTAGGAGAATTTAAATTTTCACAGCAGGGTAAGATAACTTTACTCCTTGCCCTAGACTACAATGAAGGTTACTGAAAAGGATTGGAATAGAGCTGGAACAAGGAATATGCAGCAGCTTTCACTGAACTAAAATAAGCAGTTGTAAAAACTCCCACTTTAAGATTCCTGAGACAAGGAAATTTTCTAATACTACAGGAGCATTACTGTTAGAAAGCAGAAGTGAGTGAAAGTGAGTACCAATAGCATTGGAATTGCATTGGTTTGGAGTTGGATCAAGCCTTCACACACTCTGAGAAAGACTGGCTAGCAGCAGCCTGGACTGTATCAGATATCCCTGATATCCTGGTTGCAATCCAGTCTGCCTAGACCCTCCTAAATTCCTTATTTCAGGGGAAAGAATAGGCAGCTGAGTGCCACCATGCAGGTGGCACAGTAGGCAGTAATATTAACACAAAGGGTTTCCTGTACAGATGTTGTAAGGAGTGGATCATTTCACTTGTGCATTAATCAAATAACAGGCAGAGCACAGTTATGTACAAAATGTGGACACAAAGTTCCAGGAAAATCAATCACTGAAGGCTTCTTAATCTAACCTGACTCTCTCTCTTTCTCTCCTGTAGGAAGTCCAAGTATCATCCTATTGTGCTCCTAAAAGGGGATGAATAGTAGGTGTACTTCTGTCTTGTATGTTTTCATTTACCTCACTTGTACATATTAGATTAGCCTAAATGCTTAAATACTAACTTTATTTTTGCATGTTTTTCTACAGAATGTCAACATTTTTCCTTCCTTTATGTTTCTGTAGAATGACAGATTTGCTAAACCTTCACCAAGTGCTGGCTGACAAACTTCTGATGAGAGAATCCATGATGAGACAGAGAAGTTTGGATATATGGAATATTTCTGCTTCGGTGCAGTTCCTAGCTGTGTGTAACTGATACAACTGCTGAGTACAGCTGATTCTGGCTGACTTCAACAGGTTTATAGCACTTGCAGAAGTTTTTAGTCTGGCTTTAACAGCCTACAGTAATAATATATGTGTGTTTCTAAACTGCATTTATAGAATCATAGAATCCTGCAATGGTTTGGGTTGGAAGGGACCTTAAAGCTCATTTTGTTCCAACTCCTGGCCATGGGCAGGGACACCTTCCACTATCCCAGTTTGCTCCAAGCTCCATCCAAGCCGGCCTTGAGCACTTTCAGGGATGGGGCAGCCACAGCTTCTCTGGACCTGTGCCAGGGAGTCCCCACCCTCACAGTAAAGAATTTCTTCCTAATATCTAATCGAAACCTATTCTCTTTCCGTTTAAAACAACCCCGCCCTGTCCTGTCTCTACATGCTCTTGTAAATAGTCTCTCTCCATCTTTCTTGTAGGCTCTCTTCAGGAATTAACCCCAGGGAATGACCGCTCACTGCCACGCACAACTGCAGGCTCGTTCGTACCTGCGGACCTTCACAAGCATCATCCCGAGGCGGGAGCAGTCGGGAGGATGCAATAAACCCTTGCACAAGGGCTCTCGGAGCTCTGAACTGTGACTCGGAACTCCTGACTCATCCAGCCTTGCCCCAAAGCTCCCCATGCTGCCCAAACCCTTCCTCGGAGCTCCCCCGATCCCAAACCCGGACTCGGGGTCCCCCTGGGAACCCCTGGATTCCCTGTCCGGCCGCCCTCGCTCCAGTGCTGCCACCTCTCGGCACAGCATTCCAAAGGGAGCTGCTTCCTTCCCCTCCTCCTGACCCTTCTCAACTTTTTTCTCTGTAAATTCCCTCATGTATCTCCAAGCAAAAGCACTTGCTGTAGTATTAACAGGAATGGAAGAAGAAGCTGGTTCTTATTGCATTGCTTTACATGAGAAGGGAAACTTCAGGACGGTCTTTGTTGGCCCTTCCCACTTGATTAATTCATATTTACAATGCTTTGCTTCATTTGAATGGTGCTTTTTGTGATTTATTTCTAGTACGTTTTCAGAGATGTAGCCCTGGCCTGCCAGCACAGACAGGAACTGCATTAAAATAGGCTGTGGTTTGGTTCCCAGCACGTTTGTGATGCTTTAATAAACCCCCTTTTTGTTAAGTGTGTGTGTGTGTGTGTGTGTGTGTGTGTGTGTGTGTGTGTACATCAGGAGAGCCTTCCCCTGTGCTTGTGCTGACAAATACTTCCAGTTCAGGTGTGCAAGGTCCCAGTCTTGCCCTGGATGGCAGGAAAACACCCGGAGCCCCAGGCAAGAGCCGGGAATGGGCGCCCACCCTTTGCCTTCACACAGGGCTCAGGGACCCCCGGCACCGGCCGGGCTGGGGAGAGTCCGTCACCCAGAGACTCTACAGAACCCCAAAATCAGCACTGGAGTGGGTCCCTAGACTGTAAAGGGTATAAAACCCCAGGGATTCCTTTGTCCAGGGTCCCCACAGCTGTTACTCTGCAGTCCAGTAGAAGTCCCAGCCGGTTCAGGATTTTCTTTGCGTTTGCTTGTTTTCTCCCCAGACAAAAAATTTACACAGGAGGCGTTGGATGCGGATGGAGGAAGATCATGTCCTAGCAAGCTCCTCTTTCCCACCAAATCCTGGGACAGATGTTCCGTGGTGACCTCACTAAAGAAGTGGCTTTTTGGGGGCAGTGCAATATCCACAAGTGACCGCTATGGGGTGCGACAATCCCACCCAATTTCGTGACTCCGCGGGGAGAAACTCACTAAATTTCTGGAATTACTACCATTCCTTTCCACGAAAGAGTAGGGAAAGCAGTTGTTTGAGCATTTGATGCAATAGAGGTATTTTATTGGAACCTGAGTAGAGGTAGATAGTATTTTAATTCTTTACTAAACATCCGGGGGAAATGTCCTTATTATATATATATGCATAAAAATCCTTGTCATGTGTGTATGAAGAGGTTTATTCTTAAATGTTTATTGTACAGAAACATCCAAGTCAAGATGAGGATTCCAGTTCCATTGATTACCTGCAGAGGTAGGTGAGGAACAGTTCAGATACACTACAGACAAAGCTACAGGATCTTTAGTCCAGGACTCAAATTGTACAAACTATCTTTTTTACAACAAACATGGAACAATCTGCAGGTTAGAAATTTGTTACAGAGCAAAGCTGGTTGTTCTGTACTAGAACTTGTTTTTCCTTTAAATGATTTACATTGTTTTCAAGTGCTTGTAAAAGCTATACAAAATAGAAATATTTAAATGTTTGAGAATTATGTAAACTTTCATCATCTTTTAACATGAGGAACAAAATAATGTAAAAATGGATGTAGATAACTTTCTTCAATTAGAAAAGCATACCAGCAACAGGCAGGAATGACAACCTTACCTTTCAAAGGATTGCAACTTAGAAATTACCTGTTACAGCATTTGCTTTACAAATGTTTGCAAATAAAGGCAACGTTAAAGAGAATTTTTAATTATTATCCATGAGTTACACAGGACCAGTTTTTTAATATGTTAAATTATACAGACAGCTGTGTTTCAGGTTTCTGCTGAGAGTCCTGCCTTAGGGCTTCTTGGTTCTTAAGACCACAGCACAGCATTTGTTTGTTGTACAGTCCCTTTGTTCTCTTTTAGGCCACCAGAAAAAAGCATCAATATAATTTTTTGGGGTGTAATTTGAAATATTGGTGGTATTCTATTCTATCTGTCCATCAAGATCTAAATTTTCCTAAACAAATACACATATAAATAAACTCAAGTGTTTGCTGCAAATATACTGTGGAGTTTGTGTTTTATGATTTTGGTTTGGTTTTATATAGACTCTCACAGAGAAAAGTAGAACAGGACAAATGCTAAAAGGTTCATTTTGCTCACAGGAGTGCAAAGAACTAATTGCCTGAAACACTGTAGAGGAGAGAGAAGCATTGAGAATCAAAACACAGAGTCCAGGAACTGGCCAATATTTGTGATTTTCTTTTTGTAGCAGTGACTTTGGGGAAAAGTGGGAGGTACAGAAAATTGGAACTGATCAAACTGGCCCAGCTGTTGAAAGGGAGGAATTTTCCTCCCTCCTTCTCCCCCCTGTTTGTTTCTGCAGTCCAACCCCACCACTGCACCTACTTTTCTGCTGATTGAGCAAATTGCACTGGCTCATTGCAAGGCTCGACAAATAATAATTCCACTGCAATGGAAGAAGTGGGAATATGGGTATGGGAATGGGATTAGTAATAATAGTACCCATTCAGTGCTATAAAGTCTTAGATTATATAAAACTTAAATATTTTGTTTAATTACATTCTGAGGTCTTATTCTGGAGTTGGACCCAAAATATATATGCAAATAGTGTCTCTAGTTTGATAAATTTGCAGTTTAGTAAGTATATCCTTAATCTTTCTGAATTAGTGTTTATGTCAGGTTTTGAAGGTTGTGAAAAGGATTTTCATTTGCATTCCGAAGTTAGAATTGTTGGTATAGACTTTTCTCTTTTATATTTTAAGTATTTTCCTGCCATTATGTAAAGAAGAAGAGAAATGCACTGTAAATAAGAATTTTAACAGCTAGTAAATATTTTTTCTTCTTTTTTTTTTTTTGTCCCTGCATAATGTTTTTCTGCTGTGTTAAAATGTTTGCACACTGCTAATGTCCAGGATTGTTGTTTTTTTTTTTTCCAAAACAATCTCTTGAAAAAACAAGCACTTAAAGCATAGAAAAAGTTAAAAATGTGCAAGTTGCAGGACTAGAATATGGGTGATTTTAAGAGAAATACAGCTGAGAGATCAAGAGAGACACTAAAACAAGGCTTGCAGTACTAATTTTTTGCTCTCTGCGTGAATGGTTATTGCTTAAGAAATATTTGAGAATTGTTTTTCCTCCTCTGCAAGTTACCTTGGTATTTCCTGAATTACTAATGGAACTCTTAAATGCAGAAGAACATCACTACTTGTGTTCAGTTTGCATTGTAGTGTCATATTCCAAGATATCTTTAAAAGCCAGGATTAAGCCAGACTATTATACAAGACAGAATAATGCCTTATAAAAGAATAACCTGCAGTAGCTTCAGCACAGAAATATATTTATTTGCCTGTACTTTTGTTCTGTTGCTGTTTGTGTGGTTGAAATGTTGCATAAAGTTTAATTTTGGACTCCCTATCTGTGACACCTCCCCACTTCAACGTCATAGGAGGATATTGTGGCCTTAAAAGAAGTATCAAAGTACTTAATAATAAAGCTTGAGGACTTGTCACACAGCATGACTTGTGTACCTAATTAACACACATTTGGATTTCATTATATTAATGGCAAGTAGGACAAATACAACAGGATTTGTTCTGCTCTTTCAGAATTACATTCTTTGGTGTGGGTGTAGATTTCTTTACAGTAAGCAAAGTAAAACAACCGTTGGAAGCGACAGTGGTGTTACCTTGGGAGTGTCCTCATTTCTGTCACCTGATAAGGGGAACTTAGTAAACACCAATTGTAAAACTAACAGTGCATGAAAATGACAATTTGTAAAGGTGCTAAAATGAATTCAACAGTTTATGCAGATGTTAGTTAATGTGCTAGTTTCTGTTTCAAAGGCTTTTTTTATTTCTGTCCTTTCTTAACGTTGAAAAGATAAGAACAGATCTACAGTGTCATTTGGACAGAAAGAAAACCTCATTAAGAACACAAATGTGATGAAAACAGGGATGCAGTGCTTGATCACATAGTTTTACAGAAACTTCTTGTGGTGGTAGGGATTTTTTAAATTATCTGGAGCTGCTCGTGCCTGCTCTCAGTTGTGCCACAACAACTGTTACTGCAGCAGTGTTGTGAAATAGTGTGAATTGGAGCCTTTCCTTGTTAAAATTAACAGCAAATCTTTGATTCACTGATCTTGTTTGTGTCACCACACAGACAGTTCTGCTAGAAGTGTGAAGTGGAAGGAAGGGTGAGATGCTTAAGCCAGCAGGTCTGGTTGGAAAAGAAAAGAAAACAAAAGAGTAAAAAAGAAAAAAAAAAGTTGGTGAAACTACAAGTGAAGCCTTTTTGAAAGTGATTGTGGTGGAAAAAGAAAGAGTGACTTTTTTTCTGGTGAGAGGCAAACCACAAAAATGAGATGAAATAGCAACTGGAATAGCAGATAGGGAGGACAAAGATGTGACTACGCAGAGCCTTAAAGCTGAAGCCAAACTGCAAATTTAGCATGTGCAGGGGCACAAAAGAGGTTAAAATAGAGTGACATAGTCTGAGTCTGCAGTGGGTCATGATAAGATATAAGCCTGGGAGAGGAAAAATTACTGCACTAACTTTATTTTTACATGCATACATAACCTTATTTTTATAATTCCACCATTTCACATAGTTGACGTGACCTTTAGCTGGGGGAGCCTTCTGGGAGATAATTAGATTTTATTAAAAAGAACTCAAAACCAAAACAACAACAAACCAAAACAAGAAAAAATAGTCATGTATCTGAATATTGTTAACCAACCGATTCCTGAATGTGAAAAAATTGGAAGAGAAAAAGCAATTGTAGAAGTAGATTAGAGTTCAGCATTATTCAGACCCTGGATAATTCCTAAATCCCTAAATAATTCCTCCCTGACAGCAGTGACTTCTATTGCCAGAACAAGTGCTATATACAGGACGTCTCACACTTTGGTATTAGAAGCCCTTGGAGAAGCACAGACTTCTCTCAGGATTCTGTTCCTAAGTCTCATGGAGGATATTTCCATTCCCATGGTCACACAGTTTCCATGTGCAGTGAGCTGGACTCGTGTCATGTCATCACAGCAAGGGGTGACAAACCCACCTGGTGCCCAGGTGCTGTTCACCTGCACAGGGGGTTTGCTTTAGGCCTGATGTGCACAGTGTCTGCATGTGCCTCACAGCTGCTTTCTGGGTAACTGAAAAAGTATTTGTCTGCATATGAAATATGAAAAAAACTATTTCTGCTTGGCTTTTAATCTAGAACATATAATTTAGGTATATAATAATGAAAATCCCATTTTATACAGCATATCCAAGAGCCCAGTTGTTTGATCATGGAGAGGCTGGTTCCAAGTCAGGAGGAAAGTAATGAAATATATGGGTTTATGCCCTGGGATAACATAGGCTGTAGCACCTCTTTTAAAAAGCTACAGCTGTTAAAGGGCTCAAAGATGTTTTTTGGTTTTTCCCCAGGTATTTTTGGCAGATGATTGAACATGAATGGAGATTTCCTCGAGAAGGAAAGGCACATGAGGCAATCACACAGCACACTAAAACTGGCTGTCAAGAGAAACTTTCATAATGCATCAGATATTCATTGTGTATTACAAGCCAAATCAGCTTTTAATCTGCAGACAATGAGTGACCATTGTAATCCAGAACAAGTAATGTCAACCAAAAGTACTTAAAGCTGTTGTTCAGATGGACCAATACTTGCCTGTGTCTGAAGCCTTTTAAGCTCATGGGCAAATCAGCTGCCTGTTGTGCCTAAACACCTTCTCCAGTCGTTTCTGACCATTTACAAAATTACTAACCTTTTTTGACAGGTCACTAATTTTATCAAAAAGTCTACTTTTAAAAATTTGGGAGCTGTCTTTATAGACATTTATTGTTGGATTCTATACCACACGTCCATCTTCTGGTCTGTAAGCAGTTATTGATACATTATGAGGTTCAGGATAAAAGGGGGAAAGTAGAAAAAAGCTCTTGGAAGACACTGAATCACCATGTTTCATGTTTTCGCTCTAGAAATTAGGGTTATCAGTCGATGACTTTAATGCAGCTTCTTTCCCCTATTTCTATTTATTTATTTTTATTCTTGGAAAACATGATGTTTCCTTTTTTTTTTTGTCTATCTGTTCAAAATGCTCCATCTTTTGTCCATCACCTTCTATTCCCTTCTGATTCACCCCCTGTAGGGAGAGGTACATATCAACCTCTTGTTTCTGTCATACAGCCAGACCTCTTCCTTACTGGTACTTGTTTAATTTGGAAGCTTTCAGTATATATATTCATTATATATTATGTAATACAGTCCCTTACAACACTGTGGTGCTTTATGTGTATGTGCTTTCTGGAGATGCTGCAGAACAGGCACAGTTCTTTGCAAAGAACTCTAAATATAGTTGGTTGTACTTCTCCCACTGTTGTCTTTTAATTTCCTTTTGATTGAATCTGTGCTTTCCTTCTCTGCTCCGCTTTTTTTCCCCTGCCTCACAGCCCTGTTTTTCCTTGACATCTCCAAAGCACTGAAAAGGATAAATACAAGCCAATCTAATCTCCACCCACCCTTCTGCTTTAATAAAGCTTTTAGCTTCCCCTCTCTTTCCTATTTTCTTTACCTTTCTTTCTTTTCTCCCTCCCAAAAAAATCACTACTCTTATGTAAAATTGTCCAAGCTGCAGCAGGATATGCAATCATTGTGACTTAACAGACAAAAATCTGTATTTTCCAGATACACCTGTGTGTCATTATAGCTGACTTGTACCTCCTGCTGCAAAATAAGTGCGTGGACAAGACAATAAAGAGCATTTCAAGCTTCTCTTTGATTCCTGACAGAATTCTTTTGTCTATTTGAGCAGCTGAATGCACATGCTCTATGTGTCCGATGTGCTTTCTAGGGTTTTGTTCTTGCTAATGACTGAAGGTTTGTAAATTTTTCTTTTGCATTTGGAGCACCATTTCCTTGGATGAAGAGAATAGGGACCTTAGGCCTTTCCTAAGGCTGCTGCTGCCTCTCTCTGTGCTGTGTGCTCATTCAGTCTGATAGGCCCAAGTGTGTCAGCTTGGCAGCGTTCCCAGGCACCATCAGCATTACAGCATTCCCGGAGTCGGGTCTGGGTTAGCACAAAGCATTGACAAATTCTGTGTAGTTAGTTTTGTTCTCGTCCAGTACTTCATAGGGATTAGGATTTTTTTTTTTTTTTGAAATAGAATGATGTTAGAATAAAGCAGTCAAACAACGAGCATAAAAGTTAATGACTGACAATCCTCACATTTACTGCCAGGAGGAATCAAATGTAGATGTTTGTGTGTTGGGGGTGATATCTCTGAGCAGCACAGGCCTTTAGGTGTGCAATTAAAAAGAAACCTATCTTGAATGGTTTGAACTATTAAAACTGATGCAAGTATGCTCTGAATGTCACGGATTTCCAGTGTGTTCCTGCTGCTGTAGTGGGCTGTACCATTCCCTTTATAGCAGCACTTTCCCTACTTTCTGCTACTTTCCTAAAACAGAACAAACGGCCAGTGTAATCCATGAGGCTTCCTGCTCCCTGCCCTGAAAAACGTTGCCAAATCTGAAAAGAGAAAACGCTTCCAGCAGGGACTCCAGAAATACTTACGAGATGATAATTTATACTCTGGGCTGTTAATCCACTGTTGCAGCCTAAAATGCAGAAACACAAAAGCTGTAAGCACGGGGATAGGCTGCTTTGGCAGTTTCCCAGTGACAATGCTATCTCAAGAAATAATCTGAATGCACTATGGGACAATGCAGAGCAGGATGATTAATTTTACTGAGTGGCACAGTTGTGAGTCATGTCGGCTCTCAAGCAGAGAGGTTTGTGTGGTGAAGTAGTTGTATCATGAAAGGTGCTGTATGGAGGTAAGGGAGGGCACTAGTTTTATTTGTGGTGATTGTTTCTGGGATCATTAGCACTGGGTTAAAGGTAGAGTGAAGCTCATATTCTCTTTGCAATCTTGTAGATTTATGGAAGATGGTTTTCTATAGTCGGTTTTGCACAATCCTGCATGCTGTGTTGGAAGAATGTTTATTTTGCTCTGGTTATTTTAGTTTGTTATTTAGTAATTATTGTTACAATGTTAAGCCTCTCTCTCTACAACTTCATTTGCTTTTTGTTTAATAAATAATCCTTTAATGATATGCAATATACTCCAGAATCACCTTTTCATCTGTGGTTTCCATTCTAATCTGTTCATGGCTATGGAATGATAATACTGAGCTACATAATACAGATGCAAAATTTTGAACAATAATGTGAAGGCTTGTTGGACCCCTTCTAAAGATTTAACCTTTAAAATTTTCATCTGGAGTTAAGACTTTCTTGCTTCCTTGCCTAGTGATAAATCCTCCCACTTTCACTGTGCATCAGGGAAGAGAACTGAATCACATTTTCGAATCAAAAGCTTGGGAACTGGCCCGAGATCAAACTGTTTCCTCATTTTGTTTCATTTGCAGCATTTGAGTAGAAGATAAAAAGGTAAACCAAAAACATCTGAAAGGCTGCACGGGTGTTTCTGCAGGGGCAGACAGATAAGTTGCCACGTAGAGAAATCTGTGAGCTTTGAGGGCCTGTCTGGAATGTTAAAAAGCACCAAGTCCTACAGGGTTAACGGACAGGAAACTGCAGTTGCAGCCGCTCCTAAGGAAGTCAGTTTTTGTGTAACAGCCCGGGCAGGCCGAGAGGTGGGGGCCGGGGGGACTGGGATCTCCGTGTCTGGGGGGACACCGCTATTTTTGGTTTTGTACCCAGGGAGGGCACACTCCGAATGGCAGCAGCCCTTCTGTGATAAAGCAATTTCCACTCCATAGCAGGTTTTGGGGAAATGAGACATGAATTTTCCTGTGTAAGCCTCGTTTTCCCTGTTAGGGCTCAGCTTATCTAGAGAAATCACGGTGTAGCTATGTGGTTGCTGGGGTACGTGCTAACATATTTAAATTCCCGAACAGGAGAACTCTTCTCTGAATTCTGAGCCATGAATTTCAGTCCCTTTGCTGTGCGTGCTCACTTTCGGTAAGTGTTGCTCTCTGCCTGTGGCCTCCCTTCCTCCCACAGCACCTCGCAGGGCACCACCAAAGCGAATTTAGCTCTCCGTGCAAACAAAAGAACAGCCTCTGCGACCTGGGCGAACTCTCCCCTCCTTCGGGTTTAGAACACCCGAATGCCTCCAGTAACAGCACGTTGAGGCACATTTGCTCGGGCAGGCAGACCGATCCCGCTCCCCCGTGCTGGGAGGTCGGTGTGGCGGGCGCGGGGAGCGGCGCGGTGGCGTTTGGTGCCGTTCGGAGCGGGCCGGGCCTAGCGCGCCGGCCTGGTCCGGGCTCGGGATGGCTCCTGCTCCCGGAGCCGCACAAAGATAATCGCTCAGGAAGTGTCTCAGCCAATCCCCTGGCGCTTTACATTCGGATTTGCCGGCGTGGCCAATCCGGGGGCGGCTTTCATGCGGCAGACAGATCATCAAGCCGGAGTGCCAAGCCCTCCCTGCCCGAGTACTGAGAGCCTGTCCTCCATGTTTTATAAGTATTGACATAACACTGTGTTAACAATGCATCCACAGAGGTAAGCCTTGCTTTTTACCTTGCTTTTTCTCTAAGGCCTATGAGTTGTGGGTTGAGAGTGTGGTTCTCTGTGATTTCTCGTGCAAAACTCACACCACAGCACTTATATTGAGTTGGAACTGTTTAAATTTGCTTTCTTGGGTCACATGGTTAGTAGCCATTAGCCACAGCTTTATTTTACAGTCTGGCAAAAGCCTTGGCATACCTAGTTCTTCACAGGAGGATGGTGTTTTTAGAGTTTATCAAGATCCTGGTATTCCAAAGGAGGTTTTCTGTCTCTGAGCAGTTTGCCAGCACTATTGTCTGTTGTGTCACATGCCTGCTGGAGAGAAAATGGAAGCTAGGGAGCAGATGCATTTAACTGCCCTACAGGGAGTCAAGCAGGGATAATGGCAGACAGAAGAACAGGCAAGTTTACCTTTCTAAACAGTGAATGGAACAGCTAAGATAAGTTATCTCTGAGAAAATATGGGATTTTTAAAAACCTAGACATCAGCAGAAAGTGCTAATGGCAGATTGTAGATATTGGGCCTAGGTGGTGGTGTGCTGTTGCATCATGTTTTTTATGCATCTTATCTTAACTTGAAATGATTATTGAACCTTTTTTCTTGCAGGAGTAATTGATACAACGCGTTTCTCTTTCAGAGGGACAATGTATGGTTAATATTTTGTTCCTTTAAAAGGGAGTTTTTATGCTGCAGATTTTGGAAATGGGGTGCTGCTCAGTAAAATGCAGCAGTGCATCTGTTTACAAATCTGATGCTTTATGGAAAATGCTTTTGAACTGTTAGCTTTCTTGTTTTACATAGTTCAAATAAACTAATGTACCTTTTATTTGTGCCTTTTTATTTTGCATTGTATCAGCCACAGTTCTGTGTTGTGGACTCCAGAAGATATAAAATCATGTGTGGTTCATGACAGTAGTACATGTTGTTCTTTCTTGGTTTTTTTTTTCCCCCTCTTTTTTTTTTAAACTTTTGGTTTAATGCTACGTAATTATTTCAAGAAATTCCTTTTTGATCAATTCCCAAATCTGCCAGCCTGTTGTATCTTCTTAACTGGAAAAATGAGATGGGTGCTTGAACAGTTGGTAAGTAAGCAGCATGCTACTCTCTGAACATTTTTAATAGTTTTCCAAACATTTTGTTTTTACTGGGTCAGTGAGTGCAGTAGATAAAGTAACGTTAGTGGTTAGTCATATAAAAAATCAGATTTGCTTAGCGTCCATTTTAAGGGACTTGTACATGTAAACTGTTCAGTTTGAATGCACTGTTTTTTTGGTAATTTGTCTCTAAATTTTGAAGCTTTTACTTCCTGTTTACCTCAGTCCAGTGAAAAATGCTCTACTTGCTGTTTGTTCATAGATCATTAATTACCATGTTTGCAGGGTAAAGCGCATTTTTGCTGTTCCTTGGGCTTTTCGGGTGTGATGAAAGCACTAGTACTCAGCAATGAAGTGCCCTTATGAAGTAAAGTAAATAATATTTAATGAACATATGTTTCTGATACTGTACAAAGTGTAATCTCAGACAAACTTCCTCGATTTATAACTAATTTAGAACATTTTGTGCCCTTTATTAAGATTTTAAATGTAGTGCTTGCATGCTTGTTTGAACAGGCTGGTTTTCAGCAATCACAGGGGCTGTTACAAAACCAGAGGAAGGATGCTCCTTTGTGCTTTTAATGTGATTTTTTGCACTTGTTTTAACAGTCCACACACATCCATGATTTTGGGGAAGAGCTGAGAGCTAGGCTAGCTTTGCAGATGACTGCACTGAGCCACGGTATATGCTAACTTTCATAGACCCTTGCCATGTATTTGATAATGTTCTGTAACTTAGCAATTTACCTCTGCTTACTTGTTTACCAGTGTGAGTATTTTAATTGGAATATCTCACTTTGTTAACAGCTTCCCTTCCTCCACCCCCCCCCCCCCCAATCATCCAATATTAGATTATAAGAATGTCTAGTTCAGTTTGTAACCTAAAACACTGCTGGGGTACCACTGAATTTCATGTGATAGCATTTTTGTATGCAATTTTAATACATTTTTCAGCATACACGAAAGTGCTGACACAGCTAAGAAATTATTCTGGGTTTTGTTCTTCAGTTGCTAAAACCCCAGAAACTGCATTTCGACCTAATTTTCCTAACAGTAGTTTATAAACATTAGCAGTTTACTTTCAGTCTTGAAGAGCGAGCAACATAATATTTGTTTAATGTGAGGAAGCAGGACTAAGTGATCTGCAGTCAGAGCGCTTGTGTTAAAATGGCTCCCACAGGTTTTGTTAAGCCAGGATCTGTTTCAAATCTGCACCTCCAGACACGCTGCTGACAGTGGAGCTCGTTTGTGAGAGCTGCCCCTCGTGCATGTCATGAAACGGAGCATCGCCGGTCTGTTCAAGAGTTTTTAATGTGATTTTTAATCACTCCAATGCGATTCTTTCCTAGTTCACAAAAAACAAATGTCTGCATTGCAGCAAGATGTCTGAGGCAAGGTAGGGCCAGCAGAGCTGGGCTGGGGCTCAGCCCAATCGCGCCGCTCCGCCGGCGCCGGAGCCAATTGCTGCAGCAGGCAGGTTAAAGATTGACAATTGCAGTGGCAAGGCTCCGAAAAGGCCTTCTGGAAATTTCTACCATCTTTGTTCCATCTATGTAAAGCAAATTCAGCCAAGCTGAAGGATTTCATGTATTTTTTTGGTGCCTCGTCAAGGTACGATGTTATCACTCGCTTTTCTAGGTTGCATAATAGGCGGAATTCTGCTGGTTTTTTCCGTTCAGGGCAGATGGAATGTGGGGTTTTGTTTGAGTGAGAGACACGGGGAAAAAGCACGTATGCTTTCTCCCCAAGATATTACTGGGCTGGATCTTGTTAATATCACAATTAGACAGCACATGTATGAAACAATGTAGCTGAGGTTTATTCAGAATGTAGCGAATGGCCATTATTCTAATATAACTAGCACTTAATCATATAATTGCACTGTAAGTTTTCTGGCTACTAAAGAGTAATTTGAATTGCCCAGGATGAATATGATTAGCCATTATTATTTAGTGCCAACATCCAGTTACTTTTGTAATTAAGTGGACAAAGAATGCAGTGGGGGGAAAACAAAGGAGTGATCTGGATTATAAATCATGGTGAAAACAGTAGCTTTTTAAAAGCTACATGCTTTTTTCATTCTTTGCAGGCAAACTGTTTTAATTGGGAGCTAAGTAGTGCTAGGGAAAAGCTGAGTAATTTCTTTAAACAAATGACACTACTTAACATACTGGGAATGAAAAAAATGCAGAGTATAAACCACTCCAAATGTTACATTCACCCCCCCTCACATTAGGTAGGAGTACTGAAATGTGGCAGAAATCCTACATTGCTACTGAGGAACCATGTAACAAAAGGAACTTCATGCTGAAAAACCTTAAATAGGTAGATTACATTACAAATGTAGCCCTTTATATCAGTGTCCACAAACTTCAATTGGCTTGTCTTCCTGAGCTGTCTTCCATTTTGTGATACCAGTTTTGCTTGAGTTCTTTGTTTTGTTTCTGATTTTGTTGTTTTGTGAGTTTTTGTTTTTTTTTTTTTCCTCCTGTTTGCTTTGTTTTCAAGTGTGTTGTATTGTATCACTTTTCAGCTACTGACTGTGTGTGGATCCAGTAGCTGAAAAGTGATAGGTCATGGTCAGTTTTCCATAGTAATGGTACCACTCCAGCATAATTGGTTAAAGGGTGATAAATCTCAGTAAAAGCTCTCCTCTTCTCTGTCTGGAACTCAGGGTATTAATTTGAATTTCCTAAATATTTTGAAAGTTGAACATAACCTTTGCTTATGTAGAATGTAGTAGACAGCAATTTTCAAATTTGTCATTTGTGGATCCCCAGTATTTTTCCCAAGGGCACATGAATGCCATTAGAGTGAATTTAAGCCTGTTAGATTACATTTTATTTACTTAGTAATTGTCTGCAGACTCCTTAGTGGTAGAACACTGGCTTCAAGGGGTCTGTAGACTGGAAACCATCATAGTAGGCCATCAAGCTTGGCCCTTTAAATTGTATTTAGAAAGTATTTTAAATATACTTATTAAATATACTTATTACCCATATAGTCATGGGTTAAAGTCTGATTTAGCAATAGCTTCATAAGAACTGAGTTTCATTTATTTGATGGTTGTCTGTCATTCTTATGTTAACCCTTTATTGCCTGTTGTCAAAGCATCTGTGTTTCACACTGTGAGATTAAAACTGTGCTGTGACAGGGTGCTAACATTCTTAATTTAGCCAATATGAACCTTTACTTTCAAGCATGATTGTTCTCAAATTGTATTCTTAGTGTCTGAAGTCTGTAGCTATTTGGTTGTCTTGCTTGGGCCTCAGCTGTATAGTTTATAGTCTTAAAGAAGACTGTATGACACCAAGGATCTCCCTCTCTGCCCTTATTTTTCTCTTTTGTGCAGCTATTTTGAATGGACACTGAATAAGAGTAAGGCTTTAAATAGAACTTAAATGTTCTTTAAATTAAAAATAGATTTACTTTGCTTGTTATCAGAGGTAACTAAGCTTAAACATTGCTGTGCATAGATATCTGAACAAGCCTTTTGTGTATGTTAATTACTTAATACAAAATGTAATTTGCTTAATACAAATGGAGCATTTTGCAGGGAATTCTCCAAAAGGAAATGTAAATTTCGAGGTGCTCAAACTGGAGAGAGAAGCTAAAATTGAGTGATTTCCTTAGTAACCTGTGACTTCACAAATCTCCCTGTCTCGTGCCTTTTTAGTTAAACATTCGGGTGTCAGGTGCCCTTTTGTCGTTCTTTACCATTTCTGATATTTAGATGCTTGCTTTGAATATTGGCCTGCTGTGTAAACAGGAGCTGCTGGTATTGAACAAAGTGCTCCCATTTTAGCTCCAGTGCAGGAGTGAGGCAGTGCAGTGCTGCCAGACGCCATTTTAAGAACCCTGCATAAATAGCATAGCTACCGATGAGTAAGAGACTGTTATAGGTGAGTGCTTATACAAAGCTGCTATTTATTCAGCAATGGCATGCTAATATTTTTTTTTTTCCAAATTTTTATTGAATGCAGTTTTTTGAAATCATTATTTAGAATTGCTGCTCACAGATGGGATATAGGAGGAGGCAGGAATTATCTTAAGGATGAAATTCAGTTTTAGTGCTTTTACTTTAAATCAGGTTTTGTTTTTTTTTTTTGTTTTCTATTTATTAAAAGGAAAAATGAATTCAATAAATATATAGGTCTTGATTTGCAATTAATGTGTTATTCCCTGATGTAAATCTAGACTGTGTATGTGGGCTTTAGCTGTTTCGAGTGGATTTCCATATCTATCAGTTTTTCTTGGTTAAATGTCAAGGTGCAGTAGTTCATCTGCAACTTTTAATTGCTCTTTGTGGTTAGTATAAGTTAGAGCAGCTTTAAATATTCTTGTATGTGGACATTTTTTCAGGTAAGTACTACTGTTAGTAAAGGAATGATTTCCTAAGCAGAAAAGTCAGTATTTAATTTAGTGGTGTGAAATTTGGAAAACTGAATTTTATATTAAAAAAACCACCCTCTCTTCAATTTAGTAGAGAACATATTTAAAAATTAGGCTGCTACGTTCTTTTTCCATTTTTACCTAAGTATCAATAAATCTTGTATGTTTTCAATCCTTATTTTTTTTTCCTTTCTGTGCCCAACTCTCCCCAAAGGAATAACCTCCACCCCTTCTACCACATTCAGACATGTTACACTAATTTGTGTGAGACAAATTAGTTTGACATTGTAGAAAACAATTTCTTGTTTTGTTGTTGTTTTTGTAAGTTTTGTCAATATGAGTAGGGAAGTTTTAAATGATTAATTGGTGTTCTGGTCAATTGACAGGAAAACTGGCAAAGCTTAAATTTCAGTTGTGTTTTTAAAACATGTTCCTCTGTTCATTCACCTTAATGAGGAAATAAGAGTAGCTTTCAGGATGACATAAGGTATTTATTGTATTTATCTGGGTACTTAATTGAATATATTCCAGTGTCATTTCTAGTCTGCAGCCTCTGAGTCTCTCATTCATACATGCATGGCAGTAATGCATGCTGGCTGAAATAACTGCTCTGAGCCCTGCAAAAATGAATTCTCAAAATAAAACTCTAGAATAGTCTATGTGATCACACAGTTATTGTTGCCATAGAACTACATGTTTGTTCATAATTGTTTTGCTGCTGGTCTTAATTTTTCTTTTATTTTGTAGTTGGTAATGGTATGGTACCTCTGATTAAGGACCTGTTTTTCTTCAATTATTTAATTGGAAATCTTTTGCTAATGAAATTTCTGCATTTGAAAGTGTGCTTTATCAAGCCTTTTCAAGATACTCCTTATATTGATGGAAGGTGCAAAAACGAAAAGATCTGTCAGCTGTAGAAAAGTTACTGTAAACTTGCTGTGCGTTGCTATAATGTGTTTACAAACTCGAGTCGCAAAGATGACCACTACAGTCATCACTGCCACCATTCAAACAATGCCATGTTGTGCAAGTCATTATGCATTACAGCAAATAAAACAATGGGAGATGCTTTTGAAGAGCTGTGAATGTTAAATATCTTTTATAGCTATGTCTGACATGCTTATTTAACTGTTCCTCCCCAACATTTGGATTTTTTTTTTTCAGAACAACTCAGTGATTTTCTTATATACTTAAATGTTTGTGCCCTTAAAAGATTAATTATTGCAGAGAATATGGAAATGCATCTGTTCCTCTGAGGCTCAGTTTTCATAGTGTAGTGGGTACTTGCTGGATTTGGTGTGAGTTGTGGGTGATGCACAGGGTGCACTTGAGTGAGGGAAATTGCTGTGGAAAATGGGGACACTTGGTGTCAATTGGTGGGTGCTTTAAGTGTTCATTTATATTTCAGATCCTTGGGATGACTTTCAGGCATCTTTTATGTGATGTTTGCATCCCTGACTATGGCAAGGGCGTTGGGACTGGGTGATCTTTATAGTCCATTCCAACCCAAACCATTCTATCAATCTATGATTCATTGTATTAGGGGTGTGGCAAGAAACTTTGTCCACCTTGGAACTATTAATGAAGACTCTGGTGTGTCTATAGATCTATTGCAAGAACACTCAAAAAGCTGATGGAGGAAACTAGCTCAGTTTCCTAGATTAAGCTCATTATATGGGGAGAGACAGATTTGGAACTGAAAATCCCTGTTGTGTTGTAACTAACACATAGGAGTCCTGCCCTGTAACCCCCTGCAGGGCTGGGTTTGGGCCCAGGGCACAGAGCATCCTCAGTCAGCCTGTAAGTTCTCCTGGTGCTTTGGTCAGGGAGGTGGGAACAGTTCCTGCTCTGGTGTTGCTGTGTTGATCCATCACTCCCATTTCTCAGCCAGGATTCATGAACAACTCTGTATTTTAATACTGACTTGGAGCAACTACTGTGTCTTTGTTGTTGTATCATGTTCCCTAGAGGTTGTGATCTGAACAAAGTGCACCTGATGGATTTGGATGAGTCTGGAATATTGTGATTGCTTTAATGTAGCTTAAATGTCAGCTGCTGCTAAAGGGATGTTGCCCTTTTCCCCCTGTCCCCACGTGTGAACTCTCCCACGTTCTACATGTCCAGCTGCACAGTGAGCTACATCAAAGAACTGATTCTGTTAAAATGGACAGGATTTCTGGAAGTTAAGGATTGGGGAAACCATTCCTTTTAGTAGCAGCCTGTGTAAAATGATCAGAAGTCTTCAACCTGAGTCTTATAAAGACTTGTATGTCATAGTCTGTGTCTGAAACTGGATCTGTATTTGAGAAGTAGATAATGTGCACTGCCAAATTACTTCACTCTTGGCAGAATTCCTGTGTGTGATTACATATTTACCTGTCTGCATTATTGATCATATATACGGGATGTTTTAAAACATATTTAAACATGTTTTAANTTGGGGAAACCATTCCTTTTAGTAGCAGCCTGTGTAAAATGATCAGAAGTCTTCAACCTGAGTCTTATAAAGACTTGTATGTCATAGCCTGTGTCTGAAACTGGATCTGTATTTGAGAAGTAGGTAATGTGCACTGCCAAATTACTTCACTCTTGGCAGACTTCCTGTGTGTGATTACATATTTACCTGCCTGCATTATTGATCATATGTACGGGATGTTTTAAAAATAGGGTGTTTTTTACAGTTTGGTGATACTGCAATAGGGTTTTATAAAGAGAGAGGGGAAGAAAAAAACCATGCAGCATTGGAAGAGAACAGTGAACCCATCCTGTGAGCCCGTCCCTTCCCATTGCTTAAGAGGGGAATGGGCAGATGCAAGTGATGCATGGAATGTTTTGGTGTCTGCAGCCCACTGCCAGCTCCTCTTTGCTGGACACCCCTGGCAAAGGGTGTAACAAATGTGCAGGATAATTGATCTACCCATGCCTAGTAGATGGGTGAGCATTGTATGGTCAGCTGTGTTATGTATTTAATCTCCCCATGCAAACTAAATCTGGGAAGCATTGTGCCATGATCAACTGTGCTACACATTTACTATAATTCTGGTCATATGGGTGTCTTTCCTTGCTCCTGAAATGATCAGAATAGTCCATGAGCTGGGAGGTGGATGCTGGTAGAATAGAACTTCTCTTTGGTGTTTGTAACTTTAAAGAGCTAATTTGTACATTATTTCTGTATACAAATGACAAGTAGAGAATAATGATTTCTGGAATTCATGGGTCTTCTTGGCTTCTGGTTTTCTGTACATTGAGCTTGGTTAATTTGTATTTAAAATTTTTGCTGACATAACTATACTGTTTAAAACTGTGAAAGGAATTGCAGCCCAGGGCCCTAGTAGCTGATAATTAAAAATAGTTTTGTGAAATACCAGACTAGAAAGTCCTTCTGCTGTTAAGTTTTACATTGTTTAGGAATCTCTTTTAACTTATACCCATAACAAAACTCCTGCTAATATAAACTGTTTGTCAGGCTGAAGAGTTTCTCTGGTGTAAATGTAACCAAGTCCTCACTATTGTTTCCGAGCTCTGATGAGCTGTCTCAGGCAGATTTATACACAATGGCTGAAGCAAAGGTCTCTGTCTGTCCTCTTGGCCTCTGTCTCTAGAGCTGGGATGGCTGAATGGAACCTCAGTCCACTCCACAGCAGCAGAAATTGATAATCTGCCATATCAGTGTAAACAGGTATCAGCAGCAAATTGCATTAACAGACTGAGCAGTAAATTGTCATTACAAAGAAGAGGATCTGTGTCCTCCATGGTTGTTGTGCTGTGTTGGACACTGTGGTACCTGTTTGAGGCACCAGAACCTCATTTGTCTATCATTCTGAATTTGGGTTTGCTTCATCATATGTTTTCTTTTGCCTTTTATCTACCAAAGAGCTCCAAATCTGGTGTGTAAATCAATGTTCATTCTAATTCATTTTTCCACTCCCTTCTACCTTCTTTCCCCAAAGTAACTTAACTAGTCAAAGTCGTTGAGTTGCTTTCTTGTATGGCATCACTATAAAAATATAATATCAGAATGTCAGATGTAGTTTGTAATAATTTAATCCTGCCTGGAGCAAATGAAAACTCACTATGTAAGATTGAATGGTAACAACTGTATACTGTTTACTCTTTATTATGGTTAATAATTGGTGGAATTGTATTGCCAATAAATTATAAATACTCAGTTTTCTAGTTTCAAGATCCTTAAAATTATTTATTTAGTAGTTTATAAAGTTGCATTTTGCCTTCTAATTTTGCAAGTCATTCTGTGTTACTAGGTCTGTTACTTCAGCTAATCTATTTACAAATGCTGATGAGCATTTAAATGTTGGTAGGCCTCTGTCCACATTGTTTATCACAATATATCACAATTTATACATGCAGTGCCATAATCTTCAGTAAATGTTACAAGACTGTAATTTGTATGAAAATGTTACTTTTGTGGTTGGTAACTTGCAGCAGATGTGTGTACCTGGATTGTTTCTCAGCATGTTTAGATCAGTGTATACTCTGGAAAACAGCAGACCTTTCATTTCATCAGAAATTTTAATATAGCTGTGTGTGACAGTGTTATGTTGGAACTTCATGCACGGAAGTCAGACATGAGAACTATACAGTCTCTAAGTATTCTAATTCAACTTTTTGAATCCTGCAGCTTGGCTGAAGAGGAAATAAAGGCAGAGCAGGAGGTGGTGGAGGGGATGGACATCTCCACTCGATCCAAAGGTGAGTAGGAGGAATAATTCATCTTGCTTCTACAACACAACTCTTTGTAAACCAGGACAGTGAAACTGTGTCTCTGCCATGAAGCTGCTCTTGAGTGAAGGCTCAAAATTCATTGTAGTTTTTACAATGACTATTGCACATTAGAAAATGTTAAAATTTTTTCTTGGTTTTCATTATACAAAGCTACACACACACATTTCAGTGTTATTTCAGGTTTATGGATAACTAAGGTTAAATTATGATAAAACCTTAACCTCTTGTATTATCTTGCTTATTATGGCTTACTTTACAGTACTTTTAGATTAGCAGTGTAGGAGAAAATAGTAGTAGCAGCAGCAAAAGTAATAAGGTAGTATTTCCTACAGTAATGAATCCTATTTTTTCTAAGGGTAAAGAATCACAGTAGCATTTCTGTTTGCACAGAAATTGGTCCCCTGAGCAGTATGTATTTCATGGACATTTATGTATCCATTCCTGACATGAATTAAACTTGGTGGTATTGCAGGTGTCTGAGAATTTCTGCCTTCTGGTTTCTGGAGCTTTTCCTGTGAATGAGTTACTACAGGCAAATGTTGTTATGTCTCAGTATAAAGAGAGCTAAATGTGTAACCATCTATATGAGTGTAAATATTGCCACTGTCGTTTGGAGTAGGGGGACAGAAATGTCCTTCAATGAGAATACTCACATGGAATTGTTTGCTCCAGTTCATTGTAATTGGCTGCCAGCTGCCTGTCCATGGCCACATTACACCTGCTAAAATGAATCTTTCTGGACTGCTGTTACATGGTTGAGACAAGTTTCTTTGTTAGTTCAGTGCAGTGTTTCTGCAGCAGAGAAGTTAAAAGCCAGAATTCTAAAACTTACTGTACTCTGTGTTAGGCAGAAAAAACACAGAGAAGTTCTGAACTGGTGGGATAGTGGCAGAAATGTCTCCACTTGTAGCAGTTATCTTGTGCAGAGTTTTGCTTTGTGTGTTTTAGAAAGGATGTAGATGAGGAAGTTGACCTTATACAGACAAACCTGAAGGGGAGACTCAGCTCTTTGTGCTTTGTTTGGGTTTTTTGATGGTGTGAGAAGCCTGTGCAGGAGATCAGTCCTGTTACTGTATAACCTCACACTTGGCCTGGAGAAGCGGATGTGCTGCAAGTCTGTAACCTCACTTGTCCTGCTAAAGTTTGCACAGCTCATGTGAGGCTGTGTCTAAAGAAGGTTGTAAGAAAATAAATCTCATTGCTTTAAAACCAATTAGCCTGATGCAGACTTTCCATGGATGTTCTTGTTTTGGTACAAGCAGTTTAATTGCTATAAATCAATTCCAGTTTAGTTTAAGCTAAACTAGACCGTGCATTGTTTAATCTGTAACATGGATGTTCACACAGCCTTTGAATTGGTCTAAGTAATGTGGTGGTTTCAAAGCAGCCTAAGCTGGTCAAACTACTCAATGCAGCAGTTTTATCCACTTCCTTCCATACCTAAGTTGGCAGGAAACTAACTGAACCATAAAACATGAATAGTTCTCTGCCAGCTTAGTGTGCTGAAACAGCTTGGTAGACTGCCAGAACTGGTTTAGGAGAGAGGGCAGGAATACACCAGTTGGGTGCAGGAAATACAGAGCTTTGTTAGCAAGCATTTAGATGGGGTTAGGCTGTAATGAAACCACAGCTTAAAGCCATCAGAGACACTTCTTACTATATAATGTGATATGTAAGAGTGAGTCCAGAGCTGGGGGCAGAGCTATGCAGCCCTATATCATCTTCAGTTGCATTTCTTTATTCTTCTCCTTGGGGTTCTGCTGTTGTACAATC